>VZRQ01000155.1:265004-465689 GCA_013397975.1 Machaerirhynchus nigripectus | reverse complement strand
GGCACCTCCCCCATGGGCTGTGGGTGGATCTCTGCATTCCCCGTGGACCCAGGGGCTGCAGGGGCACAGCTGCTTCACCATGGTCTCTTCACCCCGGCCTGCAGAGGAACCTCGGCTCCGGCGCCAGGAGCGCCTCCTCCCCCTCCTTCTCCACTGCCCTTGGTGTCGCCGTGTTGTTCTCCCTGACATGTTCTCACCTCCTCCTCTTCTCTGACTAGAATCCCAAAATCTTGTGACTTTGTTTTCATTTTCTTCTTAAATATGTCATCATGGAGGTATTACCAGCCTCTCTCACTGGCCCAGTTTGTCCAGCAGCATGTCCATCTTCAGAGCCATCAGCCACTGGCTCTGCTGGACATGGTGGGAAGCTTCCAGCAGCTTCCCACAGGAGCCACCTCTGTGGCCTCCCCACTACCAAAAACAAGTCATGCAAAACCAACACAATTACTCAATATTTTGGACCTTTTGTAGATATAAGCATACTTGATAGGTGCATGAGGCTATCCCTGCAATCTAGTGAGGGTTTAGTACTCAATAAAAATTACCTTGATGTCTCTTCTGACTTCTGATCTAATATATTTGAAAACTCCTGTGTCCAAAGAGAAGTGAGAGGAGATTTTCAACTGCACACACCGAAAAGTTAATTAGTAAATGTTGCCAAATGAATATATGTGTCATGCAGTGGCAAACATGTATGGATTTCAGCTGTTCTGACTGTTTATCACAGGCTTTCATAGTCAAGAGAAATAATCACTTTGTTTAAATGTACTCTCTTGTTCGATGATGAAATGCCAACAGATCTTGAAAAGAAATGGGCAACAAAATTAAAGAAATAGTACTTTATATTGATGCAAAAAGTAATGAGAGATGACAAAGATATAAAATGAAATTTATTTGATTGGGAAATAAGCAGGGTTTTAAAAAGCATTCTGGAATAAAAGAGCAATTTGAACAGTGGCACAGCCTACTGATAATGAAAGAAAAAATATTGATAATGTGAAAGAAGTGCACAAAATATTTTTAATCTCCTTTTGTAGAGAGGAATGAAAGAATAACTGTATCATATATGGGTGAGGAAGCAGTTTACATCCTAATAGTATCCAGTGAGGATGTTGAAACATATATAAGCAGTTTTAAGTCAAAAGACTTGGGTAGTCTAAGGGAAGATCTCTGTCTTCCTTATTTTATTTTGTACTTAACTGTGAGACACTATTTTGTAATACCGAAAGCGAGCAAGATAACCTGCTTGTTCCAGCATAGGAGAGGTAGCTGGATATAAATATGAAGAAAATCAAAACTTTACTAACAATGCACTTTAATTTAAAGCTTTGAAAATATATGTATTATCCTTTTGGGTCAACAAGACTATATGGAAAGGTGGACCTTGCCAAACAAAATGTTTCATTTTTTTAACATGGAAATGAGCAGCTTGGCTGAGAAAGATAACTTCCTTTGCCAGCAAGGCTAATTTAAGGAGTTGCCTCTCCTTCCCCCTCAGCCTGTGGCAGAGCTGTTCTAGCATTCCAGCTGCTGTTCCAGCAAGTCTGTGGAACTGCCCTGCGAACAGGATGAGAGACTTAAACTACATCTAAAACAACACCTTTCCCCTCATTTTTAAACTTTTCCGCACTTCTTTAGTCAGTTCAATCATGGTTACGTAAATCTTAATAAAAGGCATGGAGCTGCATGGCATAGGTAGAAAGAAGAGACTGAAGGTGAAAAGGTTAATTCCTATGAGCTAAAATTGCTACCAAATCCCCCATTTCATTGAACTGTTACCTGCTGCTGTAGGGATTCATTCTCAAATGGGGCTCTTCTAAGAATTTTTCTACAGTCATTGGTAAATAAGCCTGATGCAACACTTTTTTATCAATAGTATGTGAATAAATACACAATTGTATCTGATGTGTGCAGCTTTAATCTTAATTATTCTTATGATCTTGAAATATAGGAAGAATGCAGGGAAGAGAGAAGATTCAACTGGTGGGAAAAAATCATAACTTAAAACAATACAAGGAACTCAATGTGCTGAACATATCAAAATAAAACTGATATATGACTTGGTTGCATATGGTAGAAATATCATATGCAGGTCACTGAGAAGTCATTCAAGGCATAGAACTTAACAACAGAAAGACAGAGAAAACCAGTGGTTCTTACAATAACTGGTTCCATGTTTTAAGAGACACTTTGTAAAGAAATCAGCATCCAGACAGCATCCTTTAAATGTTACTCACATTAGATTTACACTAGTATTTGCTTCAGTGTCTTATGAATTTGTCAACACTGGTGAATGCCTGATAATCCACATCTTCAAAAACAGGTCTATAGAAATTCCTGCTAAGCTGCTAAGGAGAAGAGATACAAATGCCATCACAATGGGATGAACTGTTTTTCTTTTAAAGGAAAGGTTGCTTCTCAACATGGAATGTAAGTGCACCTGTTATATACATGAGCAACAAAAGCTTGTGTAACCTTTTGCAGTATTACAGATCTTTCTTAATAAAGCCAGAAACACTTTAATATTTTCTAATTTCCCATATGCTGGTAATTACCATTAAAAATGAAATAGGTAGATGTCTCTATAAAAGTGTCAGAGTTTGATGCTTTTCAGTCAGTGCTGCACAGCTCTGCTTTTCTTATGTCCTGATTGGCAGCAATTACCATTCTGTTGATCTCTCAGTATGACCAAACCCTTGTAATTTGTTTTGGTAGTACTAACAACCAAAATCTCATTAATTGTAGCCCTACTTTTCTGAATGATCAGCCCAACATAATATTGGGGGAATCCTTATCAACAGATGCCTATTGGGTCCTCTCAACCCACCCTCCCTGACACTGCAGTGGTCCTGTCTTGGCTCCATGCTGAGGACACTCAAAGAAGAAACCAGCAGAAAAATAAACCTGACAATAAAAGGAGTCATTTTTTGTTGGATTAGGGTGTTAGACAAGACCAAAGAGGAGTTACACATGCTTGAGAGGTGAGCAGTGGGAGCTAGTGGCTTCAAGCAGGGAAAACAAGGGGGAAACAGGGTGAAGGGAATTGGCTGGGTCCCAGCTGGTCACAACGAGCTAGACTGGCTCAGCCAAGCATTGAACTGCTGTTTCTTAAACACTGCTATCCAGCTTTCTCTTTCTCACACTCATGCAACCTGCCACGCTACCTCTCTCGAGGCTGTAAACAGGCAACTTCTTGACTGGTCTGGCTTGGCTTCTGCTCAGGTCAGCCATGGATACGTGGTCACCGCACTGGAGAGGAATATTTTACCACTCACCAAAGAAAAGAGCCTTTTATAGCTTCTTCCATTAAACTACATACTAGTGCTTAATACATACATATCCTTTAACTAAATTTACAACTGTGTAAAGACCAGACAGCAATCTGATGAGAGCAATTACACAATTGCTTGTCTGAGCTCTTTAAACCAGCATCTGTTGACCACTACTAACAGAAGAAACAGGATAGAAATAAAATGTCTCCTATTTGAGATACATCTGAGATTTTTTGTTAGCTGAATTTCAATCGGAGAATTAAAAAAGGCTAATACAGAAATAAAATCAGAGTATTTTTCAGTATCACATGACAGGCAATTATTTTAAATTGGGGGTATAATCTAGGGTCTGGCTACAAAATATAAGAATAACTTAAAGTATTATCAGTAACTTACAGATGACATCAAAACAAAGAAAGAAGAATAATATAATTCTAGAACTTAATTTTCCTATAACTTAAGACTCCTGCTCTATAAGAAACCATAGTAATATTTTTGTCCCTATCAACACTGGATTGATTAGACAGGACCCATATCTTTATTTTCTACTTCCTGACTCATTCAGCTTCATCTTCCCCTTTACCTCAATAGTTTTAACTGTTTTCTTGGAATTAAATGAGTTGTATATTTTGTGTAAGAGCAACATATAAACAGAGCTTTGTACACTAAAACCCCTTCCACACTCCTGGAATAATCCCCTGACATTTGCACTCAGCATGATTCAGCAGCACGAGACAACACCTACCCTAAATTTGCTCCCCATATACATAATTATACTAACACATGGTAATTTAACACTGTGAGACAAAATGATCCCAAGGGTTTTCTCTAGCTGGAAGTCTCCAAGTACCTATAAAAGAGCAGAAGGCCCTGACTCTGCAGCATGTGTTTTTATTTACAGTGTATGTTCTTACTGATGGCCTTAAAAGCAAGTTAGTCCCCATACTAAGCTACATCCATGCAGTCACCGCTGTACTAGTTGTCCCACCCAAAACAGTTTAAAGTGGGTACCTTCCTGACTAAACTGCAACAGTTCCCAAACATCTATGGACACAATTTAATTAGGAAATCACAGGCTGTTCGACCTCTTTAACGTGGTGGGATCCTCTTCTTTACCAGCACTGTCAATTTAAAGCAGAGACAACTCAGCTGCTCCAGAACCAAGCATGGAAAATAGATGAGAGGGTAAAATGTCAAAGAAGAAAAAAAAACAAAAAAAAACCAAACAAAAACCCCAGACCAAAACAGTAGAAAGAAAGCTAGGAGTTTACCTCCTGAGTTTGAATTTCTGTTTCACACTTTCTTCTTTCCACAGTGTTATGGTAGGAAATACCTTACATATTTTTCTTTTAGACTGCAGTGCCCTTACCACAATGAGATCCTAAACAGTGCTTACTAAAAACCCACATACATCTACAGAGATCTACATACATAACTCCAGATACTGTAAACATTATAGAACTATTCATTCTTATGAATTCAGGAGATTTCTGACAGAAAAGCCAAAGAGCAGTCTGAGAGGGTTTAGAGTCTCTCCTGTCCTTGGGTTTCAAAGACAACGATTATGAGTCATGCAATGATAAGAGACATCCAACTCTGTGTGGTCTCACTTGGAGACTTGCTGGGTATCTAAAGTCAGAGTATATAAACACTATATGTACAAACCACTTCTCTTCACCATCAAAACACTGAAACCTGAGCTGTAATCTGGCATGTAAGACTCAGCAGGTCAGGGAAAAAAAAAGATAAAACCTAATCCAGCTACAAATACAGAAAACTAAAGTCAACAGAGCACAATTACTCTATCTAGAACTCAGGCAGAGTGTGGAAACCAGTTCTCAAAGATGCCAAAAAAACCTTAATCATCATACCTTTCACACTACCACTTTTCTGTCTCCTTGGATCAAAAGGTAACAGTTGAAGGCTGAACAACTACATAAAAAAGGATTATAGCATACATTGCAAAAAAGCAGAACTCTCTCTCCAATATGCCAGAAGTTCAGTTCAACCTTTCATCGAGACCTGCAAGAACAGTGAAGATGTTTTGGTTTTCATTCTCTGGACATACTAAAGTGAACCTTAAATTATTTATTTTTATATCCATGATAGTGTGTTTCCTTAGCATCAGCGTGAAACCTTGATTATGACTCTAAGATGCCAAATTTCATAGCCTATTCAATTTTAGCCTATTTCACAGCAAATCTATGGAAGGCAGGAATGCCTCAGAAATGGCAGTGTTCAGTCTCAGAGTGATCATCTGCTATAATTTCAACCATACTTCCAATGAAAATTCCAGTCTATGCAAAAAATTGACTCATATGACTTACATCATACCAACTGATATAGAAAAAATGGTATTTCACTCAACCCTCAGCTCCTTTGTTGTCTCCCCACTTCACACTTAACCACCACAGAAAAAACCCCAATTCCTCCACACCCCCACTTGCCTGGGAAAATGAGTGGGCAGATTTACAAGTTTTTTTAAATGTTATGGCCATGAACCCATCATGTAAGAAAAGAACTCTGAAATTTCTTTAAGTTCATTTTTAAAACAAAATGTCTAATAAAACAGAAGTCTAATAAAAACTTGTGAATTTGGTCTGTGAGATGAACCACCATCTGGAGCTCACTGAGATAAAAAGAAAGAAAGCTTCCTTTCATCAAGGATCATACTGAGGGTCACAGTGAAGTACTAGCAATAATCTGTTACTTCAGAGACTGCCTTAAAATCTTACAGTCTTTGCAAAAGAAAAATAAAGACATATATGATCTGCCTGGTGATACTGAAGGTTAGAAGAAATATTTACTGTAAGTCTTTTATGGAAGCATTACCAAAATTTAGATGGTTTCATAATTCTGTTGAGGAAACAACACCACCAAACTGGGAAATAGAAGTCAAATATAATTAAACAAATAATATTTTGATATGCTGTTATGTTAAGAGATACTACCCAAAGGCAAATTCTAAAGTTGTCCTTTTATTAATTGCCTAAGGACTAAAAAATATTAATGATACTTACAGTGACGTACACCTTTTACATTATGCAAATCTTAGACCTCAGCTTTAATCTCCTACTTAAGAGTGAGAATTGTTCTTGCCTGAGGTCCCTACTGCTCAAAATTCAAGAGATTAAAAATAGCTCTCCAAACCATATAACTTTTCTCTGATATAAAACCTAAGCCTTTATGAAATGGAAAAATGGCAGTAAGGATCTTGAAAAATAACCAAGTTCCTCTGCTACAAAATGCCCTCATTTAAGACATCAGCCATTTTCTCTGTGGCGTTGGATTCAGCAACTGTGACTGTGGAGCTCTGCTGAAGCCCAGCAGTCTGTCAGGTGAGCAGAGACTCCTGTGTACATAAGCACAGTTGTAAGGATAGCAGAATAAGTACCCTAATTTACAGAAAACGGAGAGGTTTCATTTAAGCAATAGATATGCCTATCTATTTCTGCTTTGTCCAAGACCCTCATTAACCAGTGGTGTATGGGATAACACAGGGCAGACCAGCACCTTCTTCATACTTAGGCAGGCTACCCTTAAATTGGAAGATGCTACCTTCAGCTACTGTTTAAGTCTAAAAGTCTTGCTCAGAGTTGAAGGTTGAGCCAGGTTATTATCTAAGAAATGTTATTTCCTTTGAAGTTGAAGGAGGCAAACCACAAGATATTCCATAAATTAAGTCCAAAGAAAACAGTGTGATTTTTTCAGTACCTTTGCCAAAAAGGAACTTTTATCCACAAATTCTATTTAGCAACACATATTGTGAATCAGCACAATGTAAACTGAAAAATAAATGTTGGTCGTAACTGGTTTGAAATTGGATCAAAAATGCTGAGGAAATGATTAAAAATAGACAGGAATAATTTACAGTTTTATTCGTTTTGGAATGTGCCTGAATACTGATCTTTTTGCAAACTATGTGTGTTGCGGGGTTGGAAGATACAAAGAGTCAAGATGTGATGGGAAACTTAGGTAACACCTCCAGAGATTAAAACACCCAATTAACAAAGAAACAATTCTGACTTTGTTGAGGGAGAGAGCAAGTTCAGCAGACAGAGAATTTGACTGAATTAAGCACAGCACTGCAAGAAAAGTAGCTTGAATTTCCCTATACATATGAACTGTAAGCATCTATTATAAGGTGGTCTGTAGTCAAGGAAAAGCAGCTTCCACCATGGTTCTGACTGCTGCTTGACTGGCCTTAAAATCATGGCCTATAGGTACCTCTCTGTTTAGGCTCTCCTTGGAGACTAAACTCCCAAGGGTCTATAATCCCTTTTTTCATCAGACAAGTATCTTCCAGGTTCTATCCTCTAAACGGTCCAGAAACCTTGTATTTCAGTTGTAAGACCGGGATGGTCCAAACTAAATCACTCACTCTTGTAAAGAACTCTCCTCATCTTACTAATCCATTTTATGGGATGGTTTCAGAAGCAATTGCACAGCTCCAGATGAGCTGGAGGTTAATGAGAGTAGGACTTCTTAGACACATCACACTGACTGTGTTTGTGCCACAACTCAAGATGTCAGTCTCTAAACCACTCAGGTATCTGCTTTCCTTAGACCACATTGGGACAGATGAGCCCCATCAGATAGATAGGTAAGAAGAATGCTCCAGCTTGGAGGGGAACTAGGTATACTCCAGCAGGAAAGCTCCAAGAGACTAGACTACAAGGTGTGTCAGGAACAGGAAAGATTGAGAGAAAAAAAAGAACACAACAGTGGAAAGAGACTCTTAAGAGAAGGAAGCTGAAAAGGTAAGCTTTAGAGGTAATAGAGAAAAGCCCAGTGTTTTATCACTCAGAGTTGGCTGACACTAAATTGAACCCATCCAGGACAGTGTGGAAAGAGCAAAGATGTTCACAAATTGCTTTTATTTCTGTTCATTTCTATGTAATCACTTTGAGTTTTCCTAATTTAAAAGGTTATAAGCTCACGAAAACCTGTAGTTAGGAGAAGTTGTTGAGTGAGTGAGGGCTGCTGAGTGAGTTTAAAAGACTTTCCCCTTCAGATACTTCACCGTAGACATAGGTATATCCTATAGATCTAGGTAAATCCTATACGTCTAGGTAAATCCTAGAACCACCTTTTCAACCAGGCTGGGTGTCATCACTTATTTCAGGAATAAGCACAGTAACATTTGCAAAGTAATACTTATGATTTCTTGGTGGACTCAGAATGTTAGGAGTAATTCCTGTTTTTACAGATTTCAGCATGAGAGTAGACCTTAAACCTTCAGTAAAGTAGCATCAGGACTCTCTAAAGCATGTTTACTGTGATTCGGTGCAGCAAATATAACTATAATGAAACTAACTTGTCATAAGAAAAAACAAAGTACATTTTTTATATAGTGTCTTTGATTTGGTTAATATTAAAAAACCTGCATATTCCACAGTGAGTTTCCAATTCACAATTAACTAGTCTTTTTTATTGAGTTTACTTTTACAAATATTTTGTCTTGCACAAAACCCCAAGACGTCTGTAGCTTTAATTTGCATATTGTTCAATTTCTTTCCATTGCCATGAAAAGCAACTCACTACTTGGCTCTGATAACTGCTCAAAGAATGTCATCTAAGTTTTGAATTATATTTGGAGCCTATTTATGATAATTGGGAAGCCATTTAGGCTTACATATTTGTGTCAATCGACATGGCATAATGCCATGCAGGTAGGCTTCCTTAAAGAATTAGAGAAAGACTTCTTGAAATGATGTATTCTGCAAAATCTGACTATTCTGCAAAATCTTTTTTTAAAAAATGATTGTCATGGCTGGCCTATTTTTCAATATTTATTTCCTATATGTTGCAAAGGTTATTATTTCATTTTGACCCATTTATTTTTTCCTATGACAGATCTGTATTCAACAGACAGATTAAATGAGTGTGCACGTGTTTGATTTAAAAATACTTTAAACATTTCGCCACTGAACATGGATACATATATATTCTCTACAGAGAAGGAAAAGAATTAGTCAGGTCACAGTAAACCCCCTATTGTTTGATGTTCAAATAACAAGGGACCAAAAAATTTGCACTGCCACAGTTTATGCTTCTACAGTTTATGGGAGGAGACAAATATTCACATCACCAAAATACACTTACATTCAATTTTGCTGAAGATCTTTTTTAAAAAAATGATGGATATAAAAACTAAAGATGACAAAAAACAATCACAAGAGTTTCCTCAATAGATTTATACTTGTGATTTTCATAATCCTAAGGGAATTTAAACTGCAGATTTGCTGCTAAGTAATCAGTAGACAGAAAAAGATGGTGAGAATATTTCCAGTGGAGAACCAACACATTTTATGAAAATCAAAGATGACAAGCTCACAGGTTGCAAAGAAGCATAACTTGTACTGTGAATATTATTCATTAGGTTGAAGCCTTTTTCAAAATATGCCAGGGGATAGTACAAGGTTGACAACTGCTCTCTGGGAAGTTTTATTTTGTCAAGAATTTCACAGATGTGATTATGCCGTGTAATTTCAATATATTTACCAGACTCCTTCAGGCATGGTTAACACTCTCCTGAAAAATATATCAACAAAATTGGTGAAGTACTTCAACATACTCAGTGTCACTTACCTTAGGCTGGATGAATAATTGCAGGAAAATTAAAACTTCCTACTGAGTTATGTGGCACTATTTGCTTATTTGTTATTTGGCGCTACCTGGTTATTAAATGTAAGTCCTCACTGCAACAGATGACCATATAATATGTGCAATCTGTATAATATCCAGAAGGGTACACAAGAAAAAACATTCTTTGCCCTTCACAGTTGACAAGTGAGAACTCTACTTCAATGCATATTTCCACAAACAAATTTAAAACCTAAGTACCAAAATTTATAAATTAAAAAAAATGGAGTGCCAAGAAAGAATGGATAATATATTTTTTCTGTGTTTGCACTGGAAGGGAATTGATCAGGCACAGCAAGTTCAGTAATTCAATGAAAAGAACTAAACCATGCTACAAATGAACACCAGAAAATCTCTTCAGTCTATTCTATGTTAACATGGAGGAAAAATCATCTTAGTAATCTCTTTAAGGGCTATACTGGGTTGGTGTGGCAAGATTTGGTAGTGGGGGGAGCTACAGTGGTGGCTTCTGTGTGAAGCAGCCAGAAGCTTCCAGCAGCTTCCCCTTTCTCTGACAGACCTAATGCCAGCTGGCTCCAGGATGGACCTGATGCCAGCCAAGGCCAAACCCATCATTGACAGTATTTGGGATAATGCATTTAGGAGAGGAATGAGAATATGTGAGAGAAACATCCCTGCAGACACTCAGGTCAGTGAAGAAGGAATGGGAGAAGGTGCTCCAGGTGCTAGACCAGAGATTCCCTTGCAGCCTGTGGTGCAGACCATGGCGAGGGAACTGTGCCCCTGCAGTCCATGAAGGTCCATGGTGGAGCAGAGATCCACCTGCAGCCCATGGAGGAGCCCCATATCAGAACAGGTGGATACTCAAAGGAGGCTGTGACACTGTGGAAAGCCAGTGCTGGAACAGGCTCTTGGCAGGACCTGTGGATCTGAAGCCCATGCAGAAGCAGGTTTGCTGGCAGGATTTATGATTCCTTGGAGGACCGTGCTGGAGCAGCCTGTCTCTAAAGGATTACACCCCAGGAAGAGACCTGCCCTGGAGCAGTTCCTGAACTGCAGCTCATGGGAAGGATTCATGATATAGAAGTTTGTGGAGGACTGCCTCCTGTAAGATGGACCTCAGGCTGGAGCTTGGAAAGACTGTGAGGAATACAGTGACTATGGCGAGACAAGTCAACAGCTTGTCCATAGAAGTTGTCATCAAATATACAAGGCCAGGTTGGATGGGGCTCTGAGCAACCTGATCTAGTGAAAGATATCCCTGTCCATGACAGAGAGTTGGGCTAAATGATCTTTGAAGGTCCCTTCCAAACCAAACCATTCTGTGATTCCGTGCTTCCGAGCCCTTCTCCTGAGGAGACAATGTGTGATGAACTGATTGCAACTTCCCTGTCCCCTTACACTACTGCAGGGAGAAGGTAATAAAAATCAGGAGAAAAGTGAAACACAGGAAGAAGGGAGGGCTAGAGTGTAGGTGGTTTTAAGATTTGGGTTTATTTCTCATTATCCTACTCTGATTTAATTCATAATGCTTTTTTTCTCCCAAGTTGAGTCTGTTTGGCCCGTGTTGGTTATTGGTGAGTGATCTCTCCCTGTCCTTATGTAAACCCATGAGCCTTTTGTTCTATCTTCTATTCCCTGTCCAGCTGAGGAGGGAAGTTTGCTTCCAAAAAGCAGCTTTGGTGGGTCAGCCTATCACAAATACCTAACAAGACACACCAAACAAGCACTTTTCCTGAGAGATTTTAGAGAGCCACTAAAGCTTCCTTGACCAGTATCCTGTCTCTGTCTGTGGACAAAAGAAAATTAAATAACACTCAGAATCTGTAGCACACATAAAAATAAAATGCATTTTTTCCTATTGTCAGCAGCAGAGCAGCAAAAACTTTGAATCATGAGATTATTTAAATGAAATACAATTATGTTACACAGGCACAATGATGGATATTTTCTTTAGTTATGTCTAAGGAATATTTATAAATTCATCAGTTGCAGCTGCACATCTAAAGCTCATATGTCTAATTTCAGGACTGCACCTATCCTGTCATATAGATATTTTGATTCATTCTTTTTGTTCCATCATTAGATCATTTTCCTTCTTTTCCTCCACAACTCTTCAAAAAACACTTTCCACAATCTCATTATGTTTTTAAAATGCTTCTATAATTACACAAGAAATAATATTGCATGTCTCTTTTGTTGATTTTCATTACTTGAGTGATCACAGAAAGAAAAAAAAAATTGATCACAGAAAAATTCTTCCAACTGCATGGAAGGAGGAATTTATAATTATAATTCTATTAGGTTTTACATTTGCAATAATTACACATTTCTTAAAGTGTGAAAATCAGCTCAGAGCAACCTGAATTACAATAATACATAAAAACAAAGGAGCTCTACATAAATTTCTGCAAGAGAAATTGCTGTGCTCTCAAATCAAGCCTTTTTAAATACTGCATTCTAGGCCCTGTCTCTTGGAGTATTCATTATATTCCAAAAGCTCAATATAGGTGAAACCACTATCTCAATAAAGTCAAAAGATATTTTGACATTTGCTTCAGCATGGCCTTAACCTATTGTAAGATCAAAAGATACACATATGTAGGGGGAAAAAAAAGCAGAAATATACATAAAATCAATGTTCTTTCTGAATTTTCTTTAAAAAGCAATTTATGGTCTCACCTTTTAAAAAGAGCTTTACAATTAGACCGATTTCTCATTGCAGTAGGGATAGTTGTATCAAAGATAATGTGTTGCCAAATCCCAAACATTCAATGAGGTTTACGGATCTGTGGGTTTGTTTCAATGCATTCTTTTTCTTGACCCTTGTATGTATTTCATTTCTTGAACAGCTCAAGTCCTCTGATGTTTCAGTGGTGTGTTTATATAATGCAGGACAGTTTATCCAAATAGCCATTCCTGTTCTCTAAGTTAAAACCACCTATCTGGCACATAACTTGATGCCAACTGTTAAGCACTGAACTGACAGAAGATCATGAAAAAATGCTAATTCTCTTCATGTTTTGCATGAGAACAGTAGAATGAATATGGAGGCTATTAGGTGAAAATGATTGAGGCATGCCTCATCAACAGCATCTCCTACTCTTACCTCCAGTCAATGATTCAAATAATGTCAAGCCAACATTTTCAGAAAATGTGTAAGGAATTTGGCAGGTCAGCTTTCCAGCTCATTTTATGAGTGCTTCCACAAAACCCAAGTCAAATAATCATCTCCTTCAAAGACTATTCTCTAAAATAATATCAGACTGGTGTTAAAGAGAAGGTACTGAAACTTGCTTCTGCTTTAGTAGTGGTAAGCTAGACTAAGTACAAAGGGAGCAATTGGGATTTGAATCTCCAGAATTGTACTTTATGATATTAATAAAGAGACATTTCAGAGGTTTTTCTGATAGTTTCATAGATTAAATCTATAAATATGTCTATGGGAGTGAGGGCCCTGGTGGCACCACCAGCCCTGACTGCCCTTTCCCTACCCCACTGTGTTCCCCCATGGCCCAGGACCCCACATCAGTCCCTGCTCCAATGATTCTGCATCAGCGCCGGTCCCCAGCTCCCCACAGACTTCCCCGGACTTTTCTCAGAGAGGTGCCCAATTGCCGGCACTGGGGCTGCCCATGCCTGGACAGGGTGGGGACAGGCCCTGGCTCCTGACACCCCCAGCCCCCAGGAAACCCTGACACTTGAATAGCATATGCTTTAATCCGTTATTTATTCTACCTTATGGATTAAGATAATGAAGTATCATATTCAAAGCATTAACTTATTAATATAAACTGCCCTTATTAACCATACATTCAATGGAGTACTTTTTTTGTTCAGCCCTGTAAAAGTATGGTTTAGTGGTGATAAAGTGCTTGAGATGGCCAGGTTAAAACAACCCTTCAAGAGCGTACAATAAGACTAAATATTTAACAACTTTAATAATACAGCAGATCCTGTAGGCATAGAGTCCCTGTTTGAAAAAGAGCAGAGGTGTAAGTTCAAAAGACACGAAGCATCCTGGTAGGCCCTGAGGAGGATAGTTAAAGGTGCAGAATATTCATTGTTGCTCTTGCTCCCTCCTCTTGTCCACTAAAAACCCTCCATTATTTGGTGTAAGTTATGATCCAATGTTTTTTCTCATTTAAGGCTCAATGTGACAAAAACCTTAGTAGATAATTTTAAAAACCACAATAATTCATGTCAAAAGCAATCAGAATTTTTTCAGATGCAAATCAGTGAATAGGCTTCCTGTTTTGTTTCTATCTTACAAGTAGGCTGGGGTAGTGCATAAGGCAAACATTAAGACTCAGTCTCAAAATTTCATATTCTGGTATGTATTGTCCTAGTCTTTCTTTCAAAAAAAAAACCCCAAAAAACCAACTCAGCTGGCCAAAGTGCCATCCATCCTAGCAATCCCATTTTCAGTAGGGGCTGCAAACAGCAGATGGGAGAAATACAGTAGGGCAAGCATATATGACACTTCCCTTTCACTCTTCAAATCTCCATTTATTTTCAGCTCAGGGATTTCCAAAACTGGATAAGGATTGTGTGCATTATCTACTGGTAAGACAACATTCTCTCTGGATCATGATACTACTTTTCAGCTTCAGTGCTGCAAAAGACAGTCCTTATAACTGGTAATAGAAACTGAAATAAAACTGAAAAGAAAACTCAAAGAAAGGGGATGGCTGTTTTTAAAGGATACTCCAGTTCATTAAAATTTGAAAGTAATTTTAAAAAACTCTCTCAGAATAAACCTAATAATTTCAAAGGGTACTGAGGAATTCCACTGCAGAGCATGAGATTAAAAAAGTCTACTCCTGATGTATCAAGAATTTGTGAGATACAGAAGTCTTCATATAGGAAGCCAGGAAAAAATATACTGCTACAAACCTCATTGCTCAGGTCTTCTCGGTGCAGTCAAAGCTCAGCTCTAGGGAGATGTATTCACATGTACTTTTTTCAAAGGTTCTCTTTCTATAGCCCCAATTTCTGCTTCTGTTTCAATAACTACAGTTTGTGGCTCTGCTATCATACAACTACAGTGAGAAAACACTGTCATTTTCAAAAATAATAATTTTCTTCCAGATCAGAATCTATGTTTTTCTCTCTACCCAGTTTTAGGATGGCACAAGGTCAATATTTCAAAACAAAAGACTCCATTAAGTTTCAATACTTTTTCTTAATGTAATTCAACAGATGACATAACTATTAAATATGTATTTTCAAAATTCCCAAGAGGAGACCAGAAATGTTAGTAAAACTGTCTGGAGCAGGGCTCTGTGTCTCTGCACATGTCAATTGCTGCAAACTCCAATTTCTACTCAGAGTTTATGAAAGTCATTGAAATTCCACAGTGCCACTGACTCCTGCCAGCACAAATTGAGTCTCAACATTGTTCCACAATTTATGTGACTAAATGAATAACTTTTATTTTTCTTAACCAAATACAGATGACAGCATAAAAACTAGAGATTTTAAGTTGTCAAGTATCTTCTGAGAAAACTAAAGATTTAAAAAAAATCACAAAACATTATTACAGATTTTTCTAAGTGTTAATTTTTGATTGTATACTATATGAAAACTTCTCTACCTTATGGAGTTTCTAGAGTAATCATTTATATAATGTATTTAAAAGTATGGAATTTTTTATACATAAATTACATACAGGTAAGATTTTTTTTTTCATAACCAAAGCTGGGAAAAGCTGCTATGATAATATTCATATTCCAGTGAAGTCTTAAACAAATAAATTGCTACTCTGCCTCCATAATATGTCTCTCATTGTCAGTGGCAGCTGGAAGATCAGCAGGTTTTCATCTATTATCATTACTTACTGGGCTTGATGATGATTACTGTGCCAGTTGAGTCTGGCATCAAGTAACTATTACTTGTAACCGAGAATGTGAGCCTTATCACAGCTTCTGCCACTCTCGTGGTAAATGTAAAGAAAAAAACATGTTCTATATGACTGTATTTAGTGTGAAGTTTATACTGAAAGTTCTAATGGAAAACCTTGACATGATCCCTGAAATATTTATGAGATATTCCTAAAAGTGACCAGTTTTTAAAAGAAGTCTTCTGAGTACAATTAATACTTCCATAATCTGTAACAAACACCCTATGCTGAATTGTCCAAAACCTGCATAGAAGGAAGGTTTGTCTGGTATTGTATCTCCCCTATGAAATCTAAAAACATTAGTCCTTTACAGTGATGATCTCCACAACATCAGCATCATCCTCACCTTACAGTCACCTGCAGAAGGACACATGGAATGTTTGCCAAGAGCCCACCAGTGCAGCTTTGGCCCCACTCCACTGAGTGGGTGCCCTCCACGGCCTGCTGAGTGTCTGCCTTGGAAACGCCCAGGGAGAGAAGACCCAGAGGGAGAACTACACTAAAATGTACCACACAGAGTTTGCCAACTGGCCCTGCTCTTTTTTTGCCTCTCGTACTATTTCTAGGAATGCTCATGAATATACATGAATGATGTCAGAAGGAACCCAAATTTCAACTGCTCCATGCTATTCTAATAACGTTATGTTATTATTCACACAATAAGACCACAGTGCTATAAAACATGAGAAAAATATTATGAAAAACTTTGAAATAAATTCAAGCTATAGCTAAAAAGCTGTGCAAGAGATGTACAGGATGATGACTGTTCCCTGAAAACCTCCAAATACTAAGGGATGAGATAGGAAGTACATTTCTTCCAGGAAAATGACATAAAACATAATGAAGAAATACAGAAACAAATATGGATAGTGTAAATACCTTAAAAGGTATTAAAAAAAAGAACCTTGTAATAATTCCTTAGAAGAAAACACTGATTTAAAACTGTAGGAAAAAAAATGTTTCTGTAAAATTTGCAATGAATAAACTTTTCCCCTATAGATAAGACCTGAGAATTTTAATCCATGTTATTATGATTAAAGCAAGTTTATATTGTAATATATTACTACTTTTAGAATACTTTTGCCAAAATTCTAGTATTCTATCAGTAAGCAGAGATTTCTTTAAATTAAGTACAGTAAATTTCAGCTAACTTGAAAATATTAATAATTTCAACTTTGATTCTGGGCACAGGTTTAAGGAACATTTTAATAACTAGCATAAAACAATTATTGTTTGCTTTATACAGTGTAATCCATTACTAAGTAATATTTATCACTTCTATATTGAACAACTTTATTTCCTACACAGAAAAATTACTGAACTGTAGCCACTTCAATTTTATAAATTGGAATACAGCCAGTGTGCCACAGTTCTGAGAGTTACATTGTGGAAAGTGATAATCACTGAGTAGTAAAGCTTCTGGTTAAAAAATTCTATTAAAAATACTTAATCCACTGGACTATGAAATTTTGATATGGTTATCACATTTATAGCTCCAGATTTCAGGAAAGAGGAGGGAAGAAAAAAAAAAGAAAAAGCTTTATTAAAAATTTTTAAATAGTTTTATTTTGAAATAACAACTTTTTCTTTGAGTCAGATATGAGTAAGAACTTTTTCATGTGACAGAATCATATTATTAAAATATCTATAAATAAAAGAAGTAAAATTTTGCCTTGGATCAGAAAATGTCTAATAGACAAAACTTTCCTTTCTTTCCAATTTATGGAATTGAGGATCTGAATAATGACAGAGCCTGAAGTTTAAGTGCACTCCTACAGTTGATAGAGGACAAGAAAATACTGAATCTTGGAATGGACAGTGGTTTGTCCAAGAGGCAATACATCACGGAAATCATAATTATCATTTTGGTGAACATCACAGCATGACTACTAATCTACCTTTTTTTTTTTTTTTAAGATGATAGTTGAGTTTATACACCATTAGAGAACATAAAACCACTGGGTAAACAAAAGAAGTTTATTCCTCAAAAAACTTAAAAAGAGATGGAAGAAAACTGAGCTTCCCTATCTCCAAAAGAGCCACTAGCTGCTCTTAGGGCTCTCATGAAAAATATGGAAGACTTATTCTGGCACCACATTAAATGTTACAAAGATGTAAATCTGTCTCTCAAATACTGTGCTGTTTTTTTCATTAAGACACTTGAATGTCATCAGATGTGAAACGGAATCAGATTTCCAAACCCCAAATGTTTTGCAAAATAGCATTTCTGTGGATTTGGCTATTACTACTGATTGCATGACTTCCAGTGACACTTTTGACAGAATCGACAGTTTTGTGAAAAATTTCTATTGTGTAAGATGAGCATTTCCAAGGGAAAACCACTTCACCAGATATAATTAATTTGTTTTAACATATTCTTATACATTTTGCTTTTTACAAGAAAGCACAAGATACTTGATTTTGTTGTTAGGAGCAGCAGCAATTTCATTTAGAAACAAATAATTATGTATTTAAATTTCTGCACAATTCCTTCTGAGCTAAGAATATTTGCCTTGAGAAAACTGCCTCATAAAGAAAGGCACATTGTAATTTAACTGCCTTGGATCAAATGAAGCTGGTGACAGTACCATCCTTATTATGTTGCTCCCATTCTATCTTAATCTGTTTCTAAATAATGATTAATTTATTAATCTCATCCAAATAATTCTCACTTCCAAGATATGACCATGCCTTAGTGTCAAATATGAATGAAGCCAAATTTCCATACTTAAACCAAAGCTGTTAAAGTATCACACAACAGCGTATGTGCAGGTGCAGATTTAATACAGAATCTCATTTGCCACAGTTTTCTCAGACATAATCCTTAGCATTCAAGAGCTCCAGAAGTTGGATCATTCTCTAGTACATATTTTTAAATTTCTTGGCACAGCAGTATTACCAAATATTGTGAATTTAAACACATTTGTATAGATACATTCAGGTCATCTTAGTTTTAATCATCACAGTTTCTAGTTACTATTAAAATCTCTATTTTATCTATTTTTGCTATTTTTAGTTTTGCTATTTTTAGTCTTTCAAGATAAAACTATTTACACTTGATTATTCTTAGGCTCCTTAGGGCATATTTGGAAAATGTAGCGTTCTGTATAAATGTTTCATATGCATCATATAAAAATCGAAGGACAATATCTGATTTCATAACATGTTGCTGAATACAGGATACAAGCATTTGACAGCAGGGTGTTTACTTCCAGGTTATGAGTTCAAATTCAACATGAAGTGGAAAAGACAAAGGTAGCAGCAGGTACTAAGCAGTCTGTGACTTTTATTAAATGAAGATAACAGATTTTGAAGTCAGACATGACTATTATGGTTTTCAGGTCTGGATCCAGATTCAGTTTTTGTCACAAAGGTTTACAGAGTAATTTCTTCATAGAACCTATGACTAGCATGAGGTAAAAAATTTCTTTTGGAAATCCATTCTTCTTGTTTTACACTGCATCTGATGAAGAATCTAGCCCCCTGTAATACCGGCTTCACTATCAAGAATGTGTCAGTGCCCACTCAGGTAACAGAATGCTACAAAACACATTAAAAAAAAGACCAAAGCCTTTCAGTGTAGATGGCAATGTAAAGGAATGTTCTTGCCCAATACGGATGGAAAAGTGCTCACAAAAAAAGAAGAAAAAAAGAAAAAAAAAGTACTATTTTTGAGTAAAACATAAAATGAAAAATACATCAGAAAAAGGGGCCTGAAACCAAGTAAGTTGCACAGAACTGGATTCATGGGCTTTATACACTTGGTTTAGACCTACCTCTTCCCATCAGATCTTATCAAAAAGAATATATTTATTTAGTTTTATTGTTCTTTGTTTCTGGCTGTTTTTCTCATTACAGAGACACCCACTGCATTTTTTATTAAAAAAATACATTTCAAGTTGTATAGCTGAATCCTAGCCCATTAATCAACAACAAAGAATGCTTTCTTTTAACTGCAAAATAGAGCACAAACTGCTTGAAGTGTTTTATTTTAATGCTTTATAAATAGTGGCTAATACTTCAGCTATATAAAATGAGTTATTGATATTGCAATGCATTCCTATTTGGAGTGCAGAAACCTTCAATTTTTTTTCATTTGCGTATAGTTAGGCTCTAAATTTCAATTATTTTCTCTACAAAGGTAGAAAGTAGAGCTACAAATATAAACTTTCTTCTGTATCCATGTCATTTAATCACCATCATTTCACAGTCTAAAGTACAAAGCCTTTCTCAGTCACCTAATGAATGAGGTTCTTGTGTTATTGAATATAGGAACATGATTGAAGAGCACCAACTTTTGCATCATTTAAAAATATCAGTGGAAAACAAAGTATGTGAGCTTGAAAGACTAGGTAACACTAGTGAGTGGAATATTTAAAATGTAATTCAGGATGAAAAAAAAAAAATAAATTTAAAAAAATGTTTTTACTCAGCAAATTTGATGTAGGCCTATCCATGAGACTTGTTCATATTCCGGAATAAAGTTGTAAAAGTCCTTCCCTAAGCACTTTTCAAAGTTTTGGATTTGCTTCATTCCAGCACAGGCAGAAGAAAATGAAAAAAAGATTCCACCTGTTTTTGTACCTTATGGTTTTGACTGATCACTTGCCAATAAATTACCACTATACAAACCAGTGGAAAGCAAAGGGGTTGCATATGTGGCATCGAATGTAGACTTTGAAAGTGGTGTCTTTTGACTCCCCAGCATTCTGAATACTAATCTATAGGAAACAAAATCTTGATTTAAAGCTCCAGCCTCAGGCTGTGCCTTCAGAAACAGTAATTAGAATCTCCCTGTTAACTGAAAAATTTCAAACACCATTTAGAAGGAAAACAGACAAAATGTAGAAACACATTTCAAAGCTTAAAAAAATTTCTTGTTCAGATAACATACTTTAAACATATTTATTACTTTGGGGAGGAATGAATCTATTTGTTTTTTAAATTTTCAAGAATGATTTCCTAATTTCCTACATGATTTTCTTTTTTTCTGTTGTCCCAGAGAATCAAAATAAATCCATGAGGTTTTTATTTTTTCCAATGCATTTTAGATTTAAATGTATTGCAAACAAATGTTATCAGTTATCCTCTCTATCCGGCTGGTCTGTTTTCCTCTTCTAGATTCCTAATATGGAGTCTCACAGACAACAGACCAACATTCCTACTCACCCTGCCCTAACTCTTGCTATACACTGCTAGTGCATCTGAATGAAAATATTAAAAAAAAAATTGACATGCCAAGTAATTCTTAAAAGATATATAAGTTCTCAGAATAGGCATTTATCCCAAAATTTGTATTTTTAAAAAAATAAAAAGGTCTCATCTGATGAGGTACTAGAACTCATATATCAAAATCAGTTCTCATGCATTTGGAAACAAAAAACACCTCTGTGCTGAAAATAGGCATGCTAGTCTTCAGCTGAAAGAGTTTTTCAGGAAGTCATGTGTGTCTGTAAAGTGGTGCTTATAATAAAAGTGCCTCTCAGCTACAGTATTGTGTACTTAAGCACATCTTCTACTTTGTTTGATTTGCAGCCAATACTCTGATATAAAACCAATCATCCTTCTATGTTTTTCTTCTACTAAACTGTTTGTTTTGCTGACTGGAAGAGTAGTGCACATGACAGGGCTGATAAGGAATCCAAATTTATGCCAGCCTGTAACTGTGCCTAGATCCTGTTTACTTCTGTGGAAGCTGACACAGCTGCAAGAAAGATACTATATAGTTCATTATGTCTTATAAGAGCTTGTCTGACTAGATCAGTTCACCCTGGCAGTGCTTCCGAAAAACACCTTTATGGATAAGGACTTCACAGTCAAGTTCTTGTGAACGTTCTCATTTCAGGAACCTTAATGAAGCATCACAGTTACAGCAGTTTGCATGTTTCTGTTCTATCATTTCATTTTTCCGTACTTGATGACTGGCCACTTGAACAACCATGGTGCATTTAAAATTCATAAATGGATGTTAACATAATACTAGCAATGAAGAGTTTTTTGCATGACATTGAGGACAGAAGACAGGCAATGAAAAAGGCTCTGCAGTTAGGAGATGTTATTAAATCCTGAAGTACATTTTTTGGTGAATTTTCCTTGTTGTCACTTCAGAAATACTCTCTAAGTTTAGACACATGCATGGTTTGGATTCCCACCTTCCTTTAATCACTGGTATCAGAAACTGAACTAGCCTGACACTTCAACACTTACGGAAGGAATACCTCATTGAATTCTATCTAATTATAATTTGCTTCTGTTTAACTTCAGTTACCTGTTGACTTTGCTTTGATATTAGTGTTTCTGTTTTTCTTTGTCTTCAGTACCAATTCTTTTAACTTTGAATACATCCAAAGGCTTGATTAGCAACGTGCACTTTAATGGGTACTTTTTTGCCTTGCAAGATTTAGAAATGGCAATTGTAGGAAGCTCCTGTTACAGCTTTTGCTCTGAAGCCAAGTCTTGGAAACAAAACTAATGCTGCCTAACTTCAGCAATATTGTTTTGTGAGCTCTCTAGCAAGCCATTTCTTATAAAATTCACAGTAAGGCTGACTTTTTTTTTGCTTTGTATCTGTAGAGGGACACAAATTTGTTTTCAAGAGCTCACATCTTTAGAGATTTTAGCCTAATTTCAGGCTGCCTGACTGCCACAGTCTGTGTGCTGCCTGATCTGTTGCATCTGTTGCCACATCCATTGTTCAACTACACTTACACTTCTCAGCAGTGTTTTTTCATAAGGACACATAGCAAGGATGAGAAATCTTATTCTTTGCATTACCACTATCAGACATATATATCCCTAGATTCTCTACAATCACAAAGTACCTGCAGATACACCAGTAATCTACCAATGGTATACATTTTTCTTTTTATGGCATTAATGATAATCAGTTTTAGATGGAGAACGTTTTCTTCTAGTTGTGACATATTTTAGTCTATATTAAAGTGTGTGTTGCTTTCTGCTTTCTTCTAAACATCTCCATGCTTTTCATTTGAATGTCCTGATATTTTACATTTTCTTGAGCATGTTTTCAGTCATGGTCTGAAAGTAAAGTTTTAAAAAGCATCATATAATGTAATATTTTTCTTGAACAGGAACTGGATCTCAGGGAGGAGAAATGGATGGAGTCCCCAAGGAGATGCAGAAGGTGCGTCTCCTGCAATAGGTTAAGTCCAGTTGGACTCAAAGGGGCTACTGTAAGGATAGGGATTCTAACATTGTACACTCACTCTTGAGACCTCCGTATGACCTAAATGGATCTAAATTTCAAATAAATTTCTATTACATGAAAATGTTAATATGAGAATGCTCTCAGTGAGGGATCTCTGGCCAGTGAACACAGTTAAGATAAAGAACACCACTTGGTCTTAAGAGCAACCTGTAAGGGATAACAAGCCACCAGAGATGGAGAGTCTCAAAAAACTAAATGGACAAAGGTAATGTCCTGCATACACCACAAAGCTACCGGACTCAAAAAGCCCTGCAGACAGACTATGTAGCTTCCAAATAATCGCTGATACTTTTGAGTTTGACACTGCTCTAGAGAAGGAAAACAGTAAATAAAATGTGCTAAAGACTAATCTCTGCTTTTCAGGCTGGCAACATAGCAGTTTTTATTCACTTGCCAGAATTATTCAAAATAGAACAGTAGCATCTAAAGTGCCTGTTGGGAACAGATCCCAGCATATGCTATTGACTCCAGCCACTCCTGAGAACTGTCTGGGAAATTGCTAGGTTGGAGCGCATCAAAGCTACAACAGAAAGAATGCTGGTAATAAAAATGCATGGATGGCTGCTTAGCAGTGCTTGAGCCCTTGCCACTGCTCTGTTCCATTCTCTACTAAACACACAAGCCAGGCGACCAGTGCTGATGCACTGAAGCTTTTGCACTGCAAACAGCAGTACCAGAACTGTCACTGCTTTTCTAACACACTGCATGGTCCTCGAATGCCTGCTGTGATGCATGCGCTTACACAAGACTCTGAAGGACTCAGCTGCAGTAGCAAAGTCAGACTGAGGAGTCTTTAGAAAAGTATTTATTGGCATAAATTTTACCCTTTTTATAGAAGCACTAGCTCTGGACCCAGTTTTCACATATCAAGAGAAGTGCTACTTTTTATATGAGGATTTCAGTCATACATATCTGGCACAGAAACGATAAGAACTGATGAAGCTGATGTTGCCACGGACATCCTAGAAAGAACATTATCAATGGAATTGCTAAAGTTGGATTTGAAACTGACCTCAGTCTATAATTTAAAAAAAACCACCCCACCAAAGAGAGCAGACAGGGAACAAGATTTTATAGTGCTATAATTTATCTTCAGGAGTTTACCATTAAAACATTAACCAAGGATGAGGAATTACCTTAGACAAAAAGACAAGTAGCATATTAAAGACATCAGCTAATTCTACCTTAAACATCTCACTGAGCAAGGTTTCTCCTATAGCAGAAGCCTCCAAGAATACATGCACAGGATCACAGCATTTACCTTGAAAGTGTGAGCACAGGAGGTATCAGAGGCCCAAAAGATTATAGCACAAATTGCAAATGCAAAATTAGGATACCATCCCAAGGGAAGAGACCAAGAAAGCATATAACCGACATCTATCCAGATGAACTACACAATACACAATCAGAACACAAAGAGCATAACAAGGAAAATCATCAAGACAGTTTCCTAAGCTGGACAAGCCTTCTTTTGGAAGCATCTAACATTCCCTATTGAATAGAAACAGAAATTAGGCAATTAGATCAGGCTAGACACCCAGTTTTTCGATGGCTACAATGTGGAAAAATGTACCATGCTCTTTATATGGCCTTAATTTACTGATACAGCAGCTTCCCAAGCCAGAAATTACTTCCACACGAAAGGACATACAAAACTGCATAAAGGAGAGAAAATTTGATAAAGGAGTTCAAACTCCTAAATTTTAGATAAAAATTCCCAAACAAATGCAGTAAAAACTATGCTGATGAACAAAACACCATGATATTGAGAAGATACTTACTATAAAATTATCAAGAATGTCTGCTGTGCATTGAAAAGAATGTGACTATTCTGGGGATTTTTAGTCCTTCACTCTTTCAGGAGGGAAGGATAAAGGCACTTAGGACAACTGTGACCTAATATTCCCAGAGAATTATTAGGTCACAGACAGATTGCTTCAGATGTGAAGCTGAATGTCCCATGACTCCAGGAACTGGCAAAAACACACCCACTTTCTATTTTCTTCTCCAAGTGCTGTCTGAAAGCTACTTTGGCTTGGGTTTCTCTTTCCTAAGAATCGTGCCACTCATTATCTTAGAACCTTACCTTACTATTTTAGATCAGGTCTAACATATCAAGAGCAGTCAAGCAAGCAGCAGTTGTTTTGGAGCCCTAAAACAATACAAGAAAATATCTGTGGGAGCTGAGACTATAATTTGTGTGAATTCAGTGTTTCACTGCAGATAGGTGGAACTGCTGTTCTACATATTTTCCAGGCTTTCTAATTCATACTGTGCATATTATTACCAGTGGCAAAATTGTAGCAGCAAAGCTTTCCCCATACAAAACAGTGTCACAGTATCTGAAACAGAGCCACATCTTTTCATTTATGAAGGTATTTTGACTCTGCACATCTCAGTTGCATCATTTATATAACAGATCTGTTAAAATTTATGACCCTTCTAGCAATAAATAATGGAGGTAGTATGAAATTATTTCAGTCAGAAACTGAAGGGAAATTCAATACTGTAAACTCAGTCAACTGGAAACCTGAATTTCAAATCATATGGCAAAATTTATTACAATGAGATCTGCAGCAGTTCTACCATTCATTTTTACCACTTCTATGCAAGTACCCTCCTCAATCAAGGCAAGGATTTGACCTCGCCATTTTCTGAAATAAAATGTTTTTTGCTCTTAGGAAACTTCTTTGCCACACTCAGTACCTTTATTCTAACTTCCACCCCATCTGCCCTTCGGAAATTTCTGTAGTGTCTCTAATTTTATTGGCTTCCCTGTAAATAAGGTATTGCTTGTATTTCTCCAGTTTTTATAGCAAGACACTGCGAATTAAGGACTGTTACTAGGAAAGCTTTACTATGTATTTACCATGGAAAGAAAATAATACATCTGGGAAAATTGGCAAAATATTTAAACATACTGGATGTACATTTATCATTTAGGGACGTTTCCCACATATAGATCCTCATTTCTTGTCTGTTTACTTTTCTTATTCTTTCTGATATAATCACTCAGCTATAATAATATTCTGTGTTTAATATAATACTCAGTAACTGTTCAGCAATTATTGGAAACAGTTTAGGCAAAAGCTCACAGCTGTTAACCTAAACAGAAGTCATTCTTATCTTGTTAAGACTTGTGAGCAACAAAATACTAAAAAAAATAGTAATTAAATAATCTGTCTTGATGGTTTCAGTCTTGAATTCTTTGTGCAACTATTAGCTGGTCCAGACTCAACAGGCAACTCATAAGGATTTTGTGACGTCTTCTGCCCATACTTCACATCTGATGTATTTTTAAAGCACTAACTTTTGAGCTTACATTTTTAGTAATGTCTTTGGGCTATTTGTTCCCACAGCATTAGAAAATACATTTAAGAAAATTGTTATCTAGCCACAGGTACTATCCTATGGTCTAGGCATTCACACTGAGCAAAACCAGATCTGAAAGTGTGCCAGGATATTTTTCTAGGGCTTGTACTCATTCCTTATGTTGCATAATTTTCTTTACTAATTGATTTTTTTTATCCCAGAGTAGTGATATAATATTGCTGAATATGTTACCTGGAAAGACAGAAATATGCTTTTTCAGAAACTATGTCATTTAGGAGCCTGACTTCTCAGTGTAATATCAAACTAAATTATTAGGTGCACTACTAATGCAGATTTTTCTTCATATAAAAGCTAAGAGATTTCTTCTCCAAGCATGCATCATTTCAATAAAAAAGAGAAGCAATTTTCAATATGCCTTTGATGAGGAGTTATGGTAATTTGGAAAAAGATACTTTAACCATAGGCTGGCATTACATGGTCCTGAGTTTATTCTTTCTTAGTTAAATACAATAGCTAAAAAAATAACTCTAAGTTGTTAGGTACTTAAACTCTGCAACTTAGCATCTCCTTTTCCTCTTACTAAATAAATATATTTAGGTTACACATGGAATTCTTAGAAAGTCAGCATTTAGTTGAATATTGTTCTCACCAGTTTTCACTTTGAAAGTCAATGTAAGCACACAACAGGAAAGGTTGAATACTTTTGAAAATTTTCCCTCATGTGTGTACATACATCCCAGCCTTTTCTGGTGGAGGAAAGAAAAGAAATAAAAGCCTATTTTTATATTAATTGGTTTATAAACCCTTACTGTATTCGTTGGTGGTGAAATAATTTTTCCATGTGTATGGAAAAATGCCAGGTTGGTAAAGCAGCGGGAAACAAAAGAACTATCCAGCAAAATGCTTGACCTATTGCACCTGGTCTCACAGGTGTGTAGTGATCTTAACCAATAGACAACATGAGAGCTTTGGGGGTACAGAAAAGAAGGTACATTTCTGTACAATAAGACTAAGAAATAGGTCAATGAAAATTGGATGAAAAATCTGTCTTTATTAGATTAGGAGTATTGTAAACATCACAGAATTAGCATGAGAAAGGAGTACAGTTAAGTGCAAATCCTACCATAGAAAGGGTTTCTAAATATGAGAAAGCCTGTTTCTCTGGATGAGCCATTTAATAATCCCTACAATCTCAATGCAAGACAGTTTCCTCTTACTTTTACGGTTCCTACTGCAGGTATAAAATGGCTCAAAAACTGTTTTGCAACCAAAATGTAACTGCTTAACAAGTTACTGAATGCAAAACAAAACTAAGAAAACTGAACCAAATGATAAAATCTGAATGCTACAGCATCAACCACGAGACACATAACTGTATTTCAACACTCTGTGAAGCCAACCACTAATAAGTAAGAATGAAAGCAGATTTTTAAGGATACAGCATGGAAAACAAAGATTAATTTGTACCAATTGTATTGGTTTTATTTCTCAGGATGACTCTCCTTTCCTCCCATTTTTCAACACTATCTGAGAAAAAATGGGAAGCAAAATATTGTGATCAATATAATCCTTCAGAATTCATGAAGTAAAAAATAAACCATTTACTATAATTATCAGGGTTGCTAGGAAAAAATGTGATAGTGAAAGCCATCAAGAATCATTTGATATTTCACTCCTTTTCCCTTGGCTTAGGATGAATATTTTAGAATCCTTCTGCAGCAAATCAGATTGTTGTGCTGGTCCTTCATCCTTGATTTCATGGAAACAGGGTACCCTTGTCTTTGATGTCATTACCCCAAAAGATTGCTGCTTGCATTAGCTTCTATTCCTTTTTTTCTTATTAAAGAAGTTACATTTTAGCAAATGACAGTAAATCTAATTCAGAAGACACTGAGCTGACATCAAAATGCTCTGATTATAAACTGCCTATTATAGAACTAAGAAAACATTAAGGATTAACAGTTGTTTGGTGACATACTCTGAAAGTTGTCTTAATCCTCTATTCAACACTGAATTTACTCTTTACAAATGAAGATGAGAAACTTGCTATTCAAGTAAGTTATAAAACACAATAGGATTTTCATGCTCAATTATAGAAAGAGTTTTGCTTTTGTACTTTATCTGGCTAAAAGATAAATCACTCTTTATCTGGCTAAAATATAAATCACTTCAATCACTCTAAGGTGTGTTCTCAAGGTGATCGTCTATACTAACAGTAAGTACATAAACTCTATCAAATAAACAAAGAATAACTGGATTTACAGGATTACATAGGATGAAGGAAAGATAAACACAAGCAACGAATCTCAGAAATACAGAAGAAATTATTAGTTTAACTAGAACAAAATTAATCTTTTATTACTATGAAAATGTTTTTGGTTAGTTTTCTGGTTGGACTGTACTTTCGGCATAAAGCCAAATACCAATTTCGAGATCACATTTTCTGTATGAAGACTGAAATACTACAGAATAACCTTTGCTTCAGATAATTCTGAATAATTTTACAGTTTTCCTTCTATTTAATAATTAGTTTGTATTATAGTATATGTTTTCTACTCCCCCACATTTTCATTATTCAGATTTTCTACAAAGTGGTAAAACATTGAAATATTTTTTGTTCATATAATGCATGAGTGTTCACCTGACAAGCTCTGCTAATTTTTTCAAAGTGATGAACAAATACAATGGATTAGTAAGCAAAAGGCTGGACAGAAAAGAATACAAATATAGAAAAAAACCCAGAAATCATCTGCACATATACTGAAGAACTGATCTGTTTTAAATGCCAAAGGAATCACCATCACAGTAACTGTCAAAGATATTTATAAACTGGAACTTTAAATCAAGGTCTTAAGCATTACATGTAAACAACTATATATCAGATTAGCCCCTATCCTCCCTTGATTCAATTACAAAACTAGTAACTTTCCTTGGTTCTCTGTCTCCATCAAAAACCCAAACGTGTATTTAAAAGTTTTTCTTTTCTTTAGGCTTCATTTTCTTTTATGTTCCTTTATTTTTGTGCAGACTTAGAGAAAATGCAATTTGGCTGTCAATTTTAAAATACCTACTGTTTCTTAAGGTGTCTGGAAATTAAAAAAAAAAAAAAAAAAGATGTTATTTTCACAGTCTAGTTTATATACAAATGGGAAAGAAGTTTCAAGTCAACATTTTTATCACTGAGGTATTTTCTCAAGTTTTGAAGAAGGAGTTCCTAAAATAAAATTACTAAAAGAACAAAATCCTACTGTGAGCAATAGCAAAGCCTTCCAGAAGTGATCAGTCCCTAATTCTGTCACTTGAAGGTGTGGTAATGCCACCTCATGTTCTGCAAAAACGTTCAGTAGTGAAGTACCTGGACACTGTTTCATCTAGTTTCCAGAATGAGATGAATGCCAACATTCTGGTTTTGCTTGATCCTGCAGAACAGCATATAAATCTAGTTGGTGGAAAGTCACTACATTGCTATGTCACCATATGCTTCCCAGCAGGAGAGGCTGGAGAAGCGAAATCACATATGAAAAGATTCAAGCCTTCTGCTTAACTTAAGTTTCACTCTCTGAAAAAGGGTAGGGTTTTTTTTTGGAAATGATGCTCTGAAGGCTATGCATGTACAGTGTTTTGGCACCAGCCAAAGAAAGAAATAATCAGAAATGACCTATCTTTTCTGATGCTCAGTGAATGAAATAGAAACCAAAACAAACAAACAAACAAAAAAGGAAAACTTTTACTCTAAAAATATGTTTAACTAACTTTGCTGTTTGCTGTCAGCATGTAACAGCTGACATCATGATACCTGTAACTCGTTAATATCTCAGGAGTGATGTGGGTGATACACGGTCCTTTCATGTATGTAAAATGATAAAAAGCACTGTTGCATACAGAATGAAAGATGCTTCAAGCCATCCCAACTTCAAATATACTTTAAAAAAAAGTATTATGAAATTTATGTGAAAATGAAAAATTCTAGCACTTCAGAATCCCTTCTGTTATTCATTTAGATAGGTAAGTAATTGAATTTTATGCTGCCACAAATTTTCAAAAGGTCACAGACTGAAAAAACCAAACCTATGAATAACTGTAGAAGTTGTCAGGTTTGAAGCTGGAGATTTTGGCAGCCAGGATGAGTGCAGCTGGAGCTCTGGCTACCTAACAAGTTGTGATAAATAGCTTAGACACTTGGGAAACCAAGGCTTTAAAGGGAAAATGGATCTTTTTCTTTCCAGTATGAAGTCTGGAAAGGGAACTCTGGATGGGAGCCATCTCTTCTACTGTATTTTTCTGAAAAGTCTAACCATAATTTTGCCTAACCAACTCAGTTTAATTTAAATTATTGTTGTTCATAGTTCAGCATGGTTGAAGCCCTCAGCTGAAATTTGGGCTACTTTTACTAGGCTCCTCAGAGAAAAAAAATGAGCAAAGAGCCTGCAATAAATGATACTCTTGTGAAAACACAAGGTCCAGAGAAAAGTCACCAAAAGGCAAATGGATGAACAAGTTTCCAGGTCTCCTAGGTAAAATTACTATTCTTACATACATGCTACTTCTCCCATTTCAAAAAGAATAATGTTGACATTTCAAAGCTAGCAGATTGGATTCAAACGTCTTATGACTACATATAAATGAGGAATTTCCCATCCCACCATCTCAGAAATAATATTTCAAGCTGCCTGAATGATCAGAAGTTCAGCAGTATATGAGCACAGCTCCTGCTTACATTCTTCCCACAGTTTGGAAAGTTATCTTTGGAACAGTAGGAAATTTTGAAATGAATCCCCAAAGCCTACTGCACCCTGCTATGACGGGTGCTCACTACGGCAGATCTGCAGCTTTGCAGTCACATAGAGTGTGGACAGAGAGATGCATATATCTTTTTAAAATAAAGAATGTAATCAATGTTGTTAGTGGATGAGGTTGAAAACAGTCCTACAGAATGTCAAATACACAGAGTGGGCTGCCAAGCAAAGCACAATGGAAAATAAAAGGAACAAGCATTAGTGAATTCGTTATTGAATCCACAGACTCACATTCAACAAAGGGTTCAAGTGGCCAGAACAAAATTATTAATAAAAAACCAGTTGGAAAGGAAGTCACTCATAGTAATAATGTTTTTAGCATGCTGTGAACAGAGGAAGATAGAAGCATTCTCTTCAACTTCTGTATTTTTGCATTAACTGCAATAATTTTTTGACAATTTCTGTTAGAATGACAACCATAACCTTTTCCAAAATGAGATATTTTGCAGTGATAAGCGAAAGTTTCCCCGGAAAAAATTGTCAGCAGCTGTACTTATTTATCAAAAGCAAAAAGTAAAGCATTATATAAAACTGTAGCTTTCCCTATAAGACCACAGGAAGACTCACAAGATCATTATAAAATAGTGTTTTATAACATGGCAGTTATAACTATCTTTTTCATAATCCCAGGTTAGTACATGATACAAACTTTCATTTGGAGAAAGGGGGATATAATTCATTTTCTCCCTGTAATTATCTGACATTTTGTAAATCAACAAACTTCAAATGTCAACACCCATTTAGATCAGTGAGAAAGGACCTATGCCATGAAAATGAAAAGGTATCTCAGGAGGCACTACAGTAAAACACACGGCAGGAAAGAAATCAAACCATGAAAATTTCAATTTTTTTTTTTGCTTTTCCAACTTCATTTTTTTCAACCTTTGCTTATGAAATATAATCAAAGCTAACTCTCAAAGCATAAAATAAGCCTGGTAGGACAGATATTCTGATTCTAATCATTAACAGGACTTTCATCCTTCCGCTTTCCACTCACAAGCGATTCCACTGATATTTTAAAACATTTTCTCATGAATGGAAGTTGGTCTTCAAGACAAAGTAGATAAATGCTGACTTTTAGAATTAAATACTGTGAAAGCTTTGAGCTTTAGTGAAAATTAGAAGGGGGAAAGAAAGTCCAACATATTAAAAAGAGCCTTTCATCAAAACAGAAATATTTTCAGAAGAAACTTTGGCATCCCACTCTGTACCTTTGAGGTTGGCTGCAAAACAAGACACCCAACTTATTAGCTGGGTAGAAATGCCTTTCAAAGAGTGGTGAAACCACGGCTTGTAAACATCAGTCAGCTTGGAAATGGCTGCATTTTCACTATGTACATTGGCTTTGTACTCACTATGTCTAAGATTTCAGAAGTATGCTTAAGTTGTTTAAAGACATTAAAGAACATTCTTTCTTTAATTCCACCTTTTTAGCCAGCTGTGATGAATTAATGACATACCTGGACTATTTGTAGAGGAATCAGTCAAAAGTATTCTACCTAATTTTGGACCAAATGTACACAGATTAAGACTATTATATGAAAAACTATTTTCTTCTGCTGTTCATGTCTATGTCAGTAACTATGGTTAAATATCAAAGTCACAGTTTCAAGGCAAACAGAACATAAGCACATAAAAGGAAATTAAAATGAGAACTAATATAAAATTAGGGTTCAAGAATAATTTCTATACAGAAAAGATATTACTGAATGAATTTATGAAATAACATCCAAAGAGTATTTTGCAGTATTCTATTAAAACACTGAAGGGAAAAGAATCAGAGGAAGCCAATAACTATTTCAGAAATGATTATTAAAAATTACATTTTGCTTAAAATTTAGCTTTTATTGATGATTTATTATTTCTTAACACATATAGCTGCCATCTTATTTCTTAAACAGGAATATGTAATTCTATGGGACTGTGTTCAATGAGAATGTCAGTACTAGTCAACGCCACTCAATTTTTACATGCAATCTTTTAAAAATGTTCAAAAAAATTTTTATAGCATTTGAATTATTGTATCTGCATTTTTAAACTACATTAAAATTTTGTTTCCACATGCAGTATTTGAATAAATTTCTTACAAGCCGATTGTAATGTCACCTCTGAAAAAATTTTAATTCAGTACCTATGAAAACTATTTATGCAGTTTACTGATGAGAGGCTCAAACACTATTGAAGGCACCATGATTCAAGACAAATGGGGTCTTTCTGTAATTGGGATTCAGTTGGAAAGATACCTAAACATTAATGGGAGCTCAAAGCATATCCTCTTCTTTTCTATTTTGTTCTTCTGGAGCACTGACTAAGAGAGAAAAAAAAAGAAGGCAGAAAAAAAATGTTTACTCAGGTCAACCAAACAGGCTGGATGGAAATTTTCATTTACAACCAAATTAACTTTTTACAATATTTCAGCAGAGTCAGTAGTAGAGGCAATGAGGAGTCTTATCTTGCACATCCTTATTCACCTGGAAGTCCAATTAGCATGAATATTTACAGTGTCAGGGTCTTTGAAAGAGAGGAGATAATTTTTGCATACATCCTCTGAAAACAATATTGAATTTAATGTGTATTTTATGATCATAGGATGCAACAGAAGTTTTTAAACAAAGACCACCTTGTTCACTTTCAAAATATATGCAGAGTTGTGGAGTTGTCTACAGCAGTTTTTCCTGTTAATTTGACAGGTGATTTGCTGTCCACAGCTCTTTAAAGATATTCCAGGCTGTTTTTTGACCAGGGAATTGATGTCAAAATCAATTTGATAAGCAGAGTTTCTCTTTCTTCCGCTGCTAAGTAATAGCTAATGAATAGATGGGGGGGACCACATGCAGAATACACAGGCCAGTGTGCCAAAAAGGTAAGAAAAAAGAAGCCTCAAAGATCAATAAGTGCAGTGTCAATGGCCTGTAAATTAAAATAGGAAGTGAGACGCAGAGCAATACACTTAAAATCAAAGAATCCTTTCCTTCTAAATCTCCAGGGTAGAGAAATTAAACACAAAGCAAGAAAAATGCCAGCTGTTCAAATAAATTACAGATCACCACAAAGGAATCGAGTAAGCGCAGCCACAGCACACTGCGTCTGTCTGCAGATACCAAGTAAGGAGAACAAACTGCTTTCCTGCAGCCACCAGTCTCTGGGGCAATTTCTGTAAAAGGTGCCAACAGGAAACTGAAATATGAGCTTGCTTTTCACTTATGAAATGAGAAACCATCGTAATTCATGCTCTTTACCCCTATTCATTTCAGAAAGTCATGTAACAAAGCCAAATCCACACCTTTTTTGGCTTACAATCTTAAGTGCTGTAGGAGAATGTAAATCCCCGCAAAGCCCAATAACTCCACTGGCTTCCTAGAAAACATAAAGAGCAGCCGTTCATCTGTCAGATAAACAGCCGGATCTGAAACATTCCAAGCAATCAACCTTTCTCTCAGATTTTAGACCAATGTCTGACCAAGAGACAACTAGCTTAGGAAGTTCATTCCAGTACTTCTGTAATTAAAACAAACTTCTAAGTCACCAGCTATGTGCTATTAGGTCAGCTCTGGCAAGCTGGGGACCAGCTGGCAAAGGAAATGCAAACTTCAAAGAAAGCTCTCAAATATCCAATCGCAGAATAAAAAAATACCCACTCTTAGTACCTTATCTTGGAAGCTCACACTGGTTAGACAGTGACCTTTACAGGATTACCTTAAAATGGAAGGAAATCAGCCCCTCTCTGAAGTATTCTCGAATTTGTAATAGAAGATGGCTGTGTGACTGACGTTTGTGGGAAAAAAGAAAGGAAAGAAAAAGGCTTAAATGTCTTCCAACATAAGCTGAAGCTCTGATTTACTTTCAAAGGAACGATGATAGCCGACTGCAAATTTACAGTACACAGCACAACACTCTCAGTCCATCAGCTAGGGAAGGGCAGAATGCAGCTTCCAGCTTCTTAATCTTTTTGGGTTTTTTTTCCCCTCATGAAGTTGCTCATTTTTACAATATGAAGAGGCTGCTTCTTTCAAATATTTCCTTTGTTCCTCCCATCCTCCAAACATCCTGTTCAGTCTGGCAACAAAGAGAAGTTTAGAGAAAATGACAGAGATTCAAAAGACCCATTTAAAAGCAATAACTGTTGTTATCCTCTATTTATCAAACACAGGTGGAGAGTGGAGAGTAGATCTGTCAGACAGTTTTTCTGTCTTTTCATAGAACTAAAACATTTTTTACACTGAAAACATCTAGCTATCAGCCATTAATGTGTTACTATACTTCCTGAGTCAACAGGTGTGGAAAATTTTCAGCTATTCTACAGAATTAAGAGAAAAATCCTTTCTATTAAACCCTTCCTCCTAATGACAGCTTCTGTTCCTGTGATTCAAAAGCCCAGTTTCTCCTATTACTGCTGATATATTGCTTTTTGCTATTTCATCACCACAGCCTGGATATCAAATATATATATATGGAAATATCAAATATATATATGGAAATATCAAATTCATTTTAGATAGCCAAAGAGTCCTTATACAGACCAGATATATATGATGCTCTAAAATCAAAATAACTTATGGTGGGGGGGGAAGCAGCATGAAAAATGTGTCACCAGTTAATTATTTTTTCTAAAGTCTTTTAATTGAAGCAAGCAGCCCAGACAGTTGTTTTCAATTCCCCCAGATACTGAGTATAGAACAATAAAAACAACAGCAACAACAAACAACAAAACAAACAAAAACAAAACAAAACAAAACCACAAAAAAAATTACCAAAAAAACTGCACAAAAAACCAAAACACAAACAAAAAACCCCAGCCCCCCCACCCAAACCCCCAAAAAACAAATTAAAAAAAACCCCACACAGCATTAAAACATGAATCAGTTACATCCTGAAAAATAAAATTAGTCTCAGGTTTGTATAATATTTGAAAGCAGTCTCACAGTTTCTACCACTAATGCAGTGTAATCATTAATCACAGGGTTTATTATGTAATAGAAGATGATCCTTTTCAGTTTTCAAACATTCAGATACACAGAATACATAAGCTGTATTTACATTACCATTCTGGCTCAGAGTACTGAAGTTAGCTTTGAAAACAATCCTTGAACTACATATAGTAAAGATGTTGATGCTTTAATACAAAATTCTTGATCTACTGATCCCTTCCTATCCCACTCAATTATTTGTTAATGTAGAAAACAGCTATGGAAGACTACAGAAAACACACCAGCATGTGGCAGAACATGGACTGAAATCGAACCTCACACAAACAATCCTGAACTAAGAATGTTGTGAATGTCTGAAGCCATGATGGCACTCAACAATATTGTATCATTTCCATTCTCCTTTTAGGAATTGTTTCACTCACATATTTAGCATAAAAATCCCTATGTGGTAGTTTACATTTTCAGCAATCTTAAATTTAGGTAGCATTTCAGAATATACAGCAGATGCCTCTAAAATATTTTTGTATTACTCCTACTAGCATCAAGGGTGACATTTATTTACTGCATTTCATCACTGTTCAAAATAACTAGATGTATCGGGCCTATTTATTTTTGACCGATGAGATATAAACAAAGCTCCTGGGACGTTGCAGCACTTCAGGGCCAATTTGCAGCAAGGATCAGAGAATTTTGCACCTCATCTATGACAGTGAGAGCTTGAAGACGTGGAGACAGCACAAGGCACACATGAGGAAGCTGTGCAAAAACATCGTGCCCTCTTCAATCATTATTGCTGGTACAGTGAAAATTTAATATCCCCTTCTGCTAAGAAAGCTCTTCCTTTGAGACTGCAATCACAGCTCCTTGCAGATGAAAAATCACCAGGCAGTAAGAAGGACTCTGGAAGGCTAGAATGAGTGGCTAACACCCAGCTCTGTGCACAGGGCTGGCCCCGCTGTGGGGCAGTGTGGCAAGACCAGGAGGCTGGGATGGGGCTGTGAGCAGCGGGGCCAGCCCCCCTCGCTGGGGAGCTGCCTTCCACTCATGCCTGAGGGGCTGCAGCCATCCATGTGCCTGGCCATGCATCTCCTGACCCCGACTCCAAGTCCCAAGTCCTCTCCAACCTGCCCCACTGCTGTGAGTTGCCCAGTGTGGCAGGCTCAGGCTCCCACCACTGTGCCAGCGGGCTCCTGGCACATGGAGCTTGGCACAGCACGGTACGGGACAGCTGCCTCACTACACCCAGCGGGGACCCACTGACACAGCAGCTATCCCGTGTTAACTACCTCGTAAAAACACCCAGTCCAAGAGGGATGGACATCTAATTAAATCAACAAACCTCACATAATAAAGGCCAAGCTGTTCCTATCAGGTATAAATCTCATCCCGTGAAATCTCGAGCTAAAATCTCCTGAGATTAACAGTCTTGAAGTTTGTAAACGGATGAAGATTTACAATGTTTTCAAATAACCAATTAGGTGGAAGACCATTCGAGCAGAGTGTGTCAGATATAGCTGTGGGTGGCAGACACAGAGTGGCTGTGGCCAGGATCTGGATTCTCAGCACAGGTGAAACTAAGCAGGATTTGCCTTCAGAGAGGTACCAGGCATTATGGACTCCATCCCTCCAGACCTCTGGTCTCACAGCTGGATGCAAGTTGAGAAGCACTGAGATGGCAAATAGGATGTTCTGGTTTGACCTTCATCCTGTAGTCAGGGCAAGTCAAACAGTACTATAATATTTCTGAGTTACCTACAACAAGATAACTAAATAGAAATAAGAAATTATTCCCTTTGCTAAATTAAGGACATGGAGATAAAAACACAAAGAAGCTGTTTCTGGTGAAAAAGGCAGCAAGACTGAATTTTTTGTCAAAGAAACATTTAAAACAGAGTCTCTCTCCCCATTGCCTGGAAGATGTGGCTCAGGTAGAAATCAGAGTTCCATTCCTAACCTCTTTTACTACTAGACTTCTTTTCCTCTTGTATTACATTTTCTCTTTGAAAAAGTGTTTTCAATTCACCTGGAGCAACTGTCAGGAGAATTCTTTCATTCCTTATCTTTTACTCTTCCTATCTTTATCCTGTAAACTGTTGATACTTGAATGCACTGTGATTTGTTCCTCGCTTCTCATTTTCATTACCATTTTCCTTCTAGCACTTAATGTGTTTCAACTACCATTTCTTTGAGTAATACTAAGGGCAAAAGCCATCTTTTATTTTTGTTTGCTAGTGTCACTATACAAACCAGCTTATTACCTTCTGTTCAATTACAGGCACTGTTTCAACGCCCACTACACTTTTTTAGTGCATTTCTAAAGCCTTGCTTTTCACAACTACACCCTTCTTAAGAACTTCAAACAAAGACGCCATCAGTATACTGACTTTCTTTTTTAAAAAAGCTTATTTCTTGGTTCTATTTTTCCAGGTATTTTATAGTATTCAGTGCTTACCCATTTCAGTGCCTCTGAGAATTTCAAATTTACATCCAGAAAAGGGTAACAGATGTAGGCATGCCTCAAACATAATTTAATTGCACCTTCCTCAGGTAAGAGTCACAATGGAAATGTAGGATGCGTGTGATTTTGTACAGCCTGTTTGCTCAGAGAAGCTTCTTCAGTCCACATGTTGCCCACGTAGAGCTGACACTGCAAACGTCACCCTGGCTAGCCAGACACACGGGCTGGCTCCAGATGCTGCTTGCACAGTAACCCAAATAATGTGCAAACATACGCTTAATTTCTTTACAGTGGAGCTTCAGAAAAACTACCAAAATAAAGCTGTTAGCTACTGACTGCATTTCCAAATGGTCTGCCAGGAGAAGAAGCTGACATCTCTAATTTGAAATGCCAGGTCAATTAAACATTTCATAAAGGGATCAATAAATCCATAAAGTTTGGAGATATTTTTGGGTATATTTTCAGTTCAGTAGCTGTAGTCTAATTTTGACTGAATTATCAGCTAGGTGGGTAAAAACTGGAGAGCTAAAAATGAAAATGAATGAAAGATGAGCAAAATAAATGCAGAACACTAAAACCCAACTGTGCTAGTTTAAATTATTATTTTAGATATTAAATCAACCAATACACAAAACACATTCGGTTATTATGATTTAATGCCGTATCAGCTGAAATCCATCCCTGCACCTTTATGTGATTGGCAAACACTATGAAGGCAAAATGTTATGCAAAAATGTAGAAACAAACAAACCATGAATCTGAAATGTACTGAAAAGATAGTGTAAAGAAAGCCTGGTGCCAACAGTTATTCATCTACTAATCAATACAAAGTAAAGTAAAAAATAACATACAATGCTAGAAAACACTGAGAAAAGTAAAAAACAAGATGTTAACAAATCGATTAAATAGAAAGACTAGCCAAAATCTATGAACCTAGCCCAGCACACTGATTAAACTCTAATTTTGTCAGCATTTTCTCCCTACAGAGATCTAAAATAAGGAAGTAACTCTCAGAGCATGCGCAGAATGATTTAATCATAAAATGAATTTCAGAGAAAAAGTATACTTTTTACCTTTTCTATTTACATTTTAAAGGGTTTAGGTTTGTATATTCATTCAATAGACAAGAAACTCAAAAAATCCATTACAATCTAATGTGGAATTTCATGAAAGCGTCTCAGTTCAGTCTAACAACACTTCAAAGAGAGATTTAGTTAAATCCGATAAGTAGGATTACATGCAGATGTCAATCAACAGGTGCTCTATATCTAGCTGTATTTATAAAAAAATTGAAATGTCATGCTTAATAATTACTTTCTAAATGTCCTTCTATCTAACATAGCTTGAAAAAAATTGTGCAGAAACATGTTACAGTATGCCTGTGCTCTGCGGATTCACACTGGCATTAAGATACCACCTTCAGTTTAACAGTGCACTCACGTTTGTTAACGTAACCTATCTTTTGCCTTGGAATTCTGGGTATCCTGTATAAAAACAAATATAAAAAGTAAAAAAAAAAAAAAATTCCCAGGCATACCTTGGAGTAAAAAAAGAAAGAGGAAAAGGAAAAAAACTATAGAACTAATATAAATTTATTTTAAAAAATTTACATGAACTGAAAAATTAAAGATATCCAGACACCTTTCCTTTCAGAGATGTCTACTAGAACAGACTTTTTGTCAAGATAAATACGAAAAGATCCAAATTAAAGGCCAAAAACTCTTCAAAGTTTACAGTTAAATATATTTTTAGGAGTTGGTGTATGATATGGTTATCTGGTATTTAAAGTCAATGCAGTGTAATTGAGTTTTTTCTTGTAAAAAATATTGGCATACTCACAAAGAAAAAAACAACTTATGCAATTCACCAAGCTTAGGTTTTTCAGGAGCCTACAGTGAATTACAGCACTACAGTGGTAAATAAGCAAGCAAGCAAACAGAAACTGCTCACTTCTTCCTCCTTTGTGCAAACCAATTAAACTGAGCGATCAGTAAATCCTTTCAATGCAAGTATTTCTCTTAACCAGTCAAAGAGTCACAGTAGGAGGCTTCTGGCCAGTGTTTGAGCTGCTGACACAGCCAACTTTCCATGGCTATATGTTTGTCATTGACAAATGCCAGAGGCAGTTTGCTCCTGGGATTTGACTGTAAAGGTACCACTGTGTATCAGGAACTCATCCTCAAGGTGTAATGGGAAACCCAGAAAAGTGGCTAATTTGCAGCTTTTCCCTTCTGTTTTTCTTCAGGATATAATTCAGTTAAATACATTCTCTGAAAAAATTCAGCAAAATTCAGTATTGTGGGCTGTGCATGCTCCTTCATGGCTATCAATGTGCAGCATGAATGGAAGGTTAAAAAATAAAATCCTAAACCACAATAACAATGGAAAACCAGAATCATGCGTGTTACTTATAAAAATCAGGATGCTATAGGATATTTAGCAGTCCCAGTGAAAAGAAGGGAATTGAGTACAAAAGGCTTTAATTTTCCTTTGTAGTGGCCAGGCATAGTCATGTTTCAGGTATCTCCCTGCTCAGTATCTCAGGGAAGCAGCACTAGAGAACAGAAACCAAAGGGGAAAGGAGCTGACAGTGCACAGATACGTTGCCTCAGAGATGCTCACAATACACAGGCTCCCTTGAGTACCACAGCCACAGGCGAATTCCTTTATGCCCATGGAATATCTCCCTCCAACAGACCGGCTGAACAAACAGATGCTTTTACAACAGTGCAAACAGCAAGGTCAAAAAAGACTGTGGATTCAGCCAAACAAGCAGCATTTCTTGGAGCCCCCTTGTACCTTACCTACCTGCCCTTCCCATAAAGCTCATTGCCTGATAAGCCCCTGCTCTCTCAATTCAATATTGAGAGACAGTTAAACAAGCATTCCCTTAAAACTGGTTCAAACTAAGGAAATACAGAAAGCTAATTAAAGTCTATCAAACACTGATAGAAAGACTGTCCACTGCCCACATAACAGCAGACAGCAAAAGATACCAGCCCTGCATCATCTCCACACACACCTTTTAGGGAACAGGTTTATAACAGTGATTTACTCTAGGAGAATTATCAAAAGTTTCTACTAACGCTGGTCTTGCTTCAGCAGAGCCTCATAACCTATACTGGAGCCCAAAATGTCTTTTGATATGCCTTACTTTCAACTGAGGTTACTGAAGAGAGGCTCAGGAGCCTTTAGGATTCTGTTGCTTGGCAGAACTGTTGTGTACTAATATGAAAATCTGAACTTCCTAGTCTTTGCCTGAGTTGTAATTACTGTATTTTTAATAGAATTGTTTGATTTTTTTTTCTATTCAAAGTTTTACATCCCTATGTCCCAAAATTTCAAGGGTATAAAATTTTGCAAGCCACAATTTTTCATTCCTTCTTGTTGGCAGGCATCACATTTGCTAACTTCCAGTCAACAGTGACTTCCTCTGTTAGCCAGGACAACTGGTAAATGACTGAAAGTGGCTCAATAAACACTTCTGCCAGGTCTCCCAGATGCTTGGGTGGATCCCATCTGGCTCCACAAACTTGTGGATGTTAAGGGGTGTGCCGGCCACTGACCATTTCCCCTCATATTACAGGGGCTGCATTTTGTGCTCCATTGCCATCTCACAGCTCAGGGGGCTGAGTACCCTGAGAACAAGTGGTCTTACTTTCAAAGACTGAGGCAAAGGCCTTAAGTACCTCAGCCTTTTCCTCATCCTTTGTCATGGAGATTCTCCTTCAGTCTCCTTTTGTTGCTGATGTATTTATAGAAACATTTGTATTGTCTCTTATGCAGAAGCCAGATTAAGTCCTACTTGGGTTTTGGCCCTTCTAATTTTCTTCCTGCATAACCTAAAACAGCACCAGAGGTATTTAATTAACATCTATTTTATTCTATTATATCTTACTTGAAGCTGAAAATTATGCATGAAGAATTTTTTTTTGAATCCTCTTAGTTTAAGCTAATCAAGTGTTTAATGCTTGATAGCTAAAAAAAAATTAAATTGCAAATGTGTTCTTAAACAGAAAAAACTAATTCATTTATAATGAAAATCACGGCAAGAAAATAAAACCAAAAAACCCACAGATATAGTATGCATATTTTTAATCTCAGTTTTACATTTCAGGATCAAAATTCACAATGGCTTCTGATGCTGCTGTAAATTAATTACTATTTTTTCAAAGATGGAATGAAATGCAAGATCTCTTGTCTTTTATTAATATATATATATAAGTCTAAAGTAAATAATATCATCCAGCTTCATTAAATGCTAGGCTGGTTAAAGAATACATACAGGATGATGTAAGTTGCAAAACTAGAACATAACACCTGTTGTCAGCCAAACAGGAAAACAAGGTCTACCCAGGGCTTCCCAGGCATTTTTCAGCTATACATTTCATCAGAGGATGTTAATTTGTTAAATTAACTGTAGAAACATACTAGTTTCAATTATTTGTTTGTAGGGAAAGGCTTCTTCAGCCAAGAATGACATTTCTGGTGTGAGATCCATCCACAGTCCTGGAAGCCCAGGTTCTCACATCCCCTGAATAAGAGCCTGTGCTTGGGTGTGGGTCCCAGCCAACTGCCTCTGTGCTGTGCTTGGGCACTTCACAATCAACACCTGGTTTTAATGTACCAGTTCATGATCCTTTCCACAGCCCAGTCAAGTATAAAAGAAGATTCAGGCCCTCCTTTGAATCCTCTCACACTTAATATTACCTGAAAAATCTACCCTTCTTTGAATTACCAACAGAAATAGGAAACAAGAAAATATTCTGGCACATTTTGGACAAAATTGTGGAGAAGCCCACATTGGAAACAGTGCATCCCAGTTGGATGAAAGAGTGTTTAATGATAGGTCTGCATGCAGATGGAAACTGCTTTGTGGAATTTGTACTGTAAAAGAGGAGAGTTTTCTCATGTTTGCTCTTGAATGTTTGGAGTTTCTGTCACAAGTCTGTTGTTCAGACCTCAAGTACACGGAAGAGACAATTCTGTGTTTGTCAACATTGATAAATAATTCTTTACAGCATCATTACAAATACCCAGGAGTGTCTTATGCTGATGAAAATACTCCTAATGATACCGCATTCAAACAACTCTCTGAATGAAATACCAATAAAAGAAAGATTTTCTCTTCTACCCCAAGACACGTCTGCATCGTGACTTTACCAGCACTACTGAATCACTTGTACTTTTATCCACTTCTTAACCTACACAGCTATCCCTGCAACTTCCTAAAAGCAGAGCAAGCCTCAGTGCATGTATATTGACCCATTATTCTGTGGGTTAGTTATGGGCTAAAAAAACCCACAAAATGAGAACTGAATTAAAAATGACAAGTCAGAAGAAACTATGGGGCCAAGTAAAGGCAGTATGAGGATTTGTAAGGGAAAATTACAACAGAAATACTTATTCTAAAATATTTTTTAACATTGCCAATCAGCCTTCTTAGATATCTGGATCATGCAACAACTCCAATATGTTTCCCTGGTGTTCATGATATAAACATCTTCTTGTTTTCCTCTAAGAAAGAAATAAATGTCTCAATTTTTCATGTGAATGGAAACGTATGGACTGTTAATACTGATACAGAACTCATGCTCTCCCTCAGTGACACAATTTCTGATGAATCCAACTTAATCTTTTATTTTCGACTTCAGAAAAAAGTAACAACAATAATACAAAATGACCAAGCAACATGACCAAGTGACAAGAAACACCACTGACTTGATTATTATGCAGACAGAAATTTTGTCCTTTGTTACATTCCCTAACTTATAAACCAGCAATTGACCCTTCTGGGCATGAAGCTTGTGAAAAAAAAAAATCATTTAATTCATAGTATGCAGGTAGTGAATGAGTTTTTCAGATTAGGTGCCAAATTTCAGAGGGGATACGAAACTCAAATGAATTTTGGCAAGAACTGACTTATGCATCCAAATCCCAGTGTCACTATGCATTTTTTACATATCACTCTTTCCTTTCAGCTGGGTACAGTGGGTTTCTTCATTTTTTGCCTAAAGCTATCTTTAAGCTCCCTTTGTAGTGATGGACAGAATTTGATTTCTCTGTGTTTTGCATTTATTGGTTTCTGCATTAAAAATATTCCTACCACGTATTATGTAAGTGGAGATGCAACCTAATTAAGCCTGCCAGTTAGATGATCCCATTTTCAGCTGATGATAACTCAGCACTTACTCTAGCCCTCCAACACACAGAAATCCATACCTCTGGAAACTAGGCTAGAGTCTGATTAGTCAATAAGAAATCTGTATCAATAGACTCTCTCCCCCTTCGGCATTAGCAGCAAACTAATACATGGAGAGTCTGCTTGGAGGGGAGCAGCTGTTTAATTTAAGAATTCAAGTCTCCAACATCCTGAGTGACATTGTCAGGCAAGAGGTTTTCAGTAGTCCAGTCTGTTGCAGCTTCCTTTAGTCTCTAATAGGAAATTAGGAACTCTCTGCAATAGCATACTTAGTAAGCACACTGAGGTTGCAAAGTCAAGCACTTGAGACTGGGAAATGCCAGACTTATCTGGTTGACTGTATAAATTTAATTCTCTCCTTGCTGCATGCATGTCTGCACATTGTGGTATAATTTTAATTACCCCACTGGATACTGTTTGTTCCACCGGGCATCACTCAGCCCACCAGTTGAATGCAGAAAGGAGCTGAATTAACATTGTACCAACAGCCATAAAAATGCCATTTTCAACTTGCAGGTGCTTGACTTTGCAACAAAAGTTACATTCTTTTGACACAAATCCAAATAAAATTTGAATTATATAAACACACACAGATTTGAAGGAATAATGCAGCAAGAAGGGAATGAATTATTTATATATGACCAGCATCAATGCAATTAATAAAAATAGCAGGAGGTGTTAATATCTACACAGTTGAACATACTTTGCAAACAAAGTCATCATCATAATTTAGATATTTCAAAACATTTCACGAACCTACAACATTATTACTTGTGACCTTAACCCTTCCAAGACAATCTGCAGAAACTGCAGTATAAGAAAGATAATGAAGACCAAAACAGAAAACTGCTATGCACTAAAATGTGCTGATTATTCTTCAAGTTTAGCATAATCTAAATAGGGAAAATACCTGTTATTGTGTAAAAAGTGAGTGGATGTCTTTCTAAGATGCACTGGGGTTTTACTGGTTAATAGTTGATTTTGGTTGATAGTTTTATAAAAATGTCTGTACATAATGATGTAACTGAAAAAGAACCAGAAAGTAACCCAAGACATGCATTAATGTCAAAAGCTCCAGCCCTATGGCATAGCCAGTCATCTGGAAAATTGAGGCTATATTTAGTTCACATTTTCATGCTTTTATTAGCAAAAATCAGTTATGGCTAAAACAATCCAGGCTAAATTTGTTATTTCAGATCAAATGAGTTTTTAACACAATATTTGCTTGTTTATGCACAGAAGTCAGTCCAATGTTTTCCCCAATTTACAAATCTCCTCCAAATTCAAAGCCATATAACTGATGTCTCATCAAAAGAGTAGTTCCTTTTGTCTCATCATGTCTTGCTATGATGCATCATGTTGTTATTAACTGAACTACCACATTAAAAAAATAATGAAAATCTAAATAAAAAGGCTCTCTTTTGGAAAACAAATCCTCATTGTTCTGTTGTAATACAGAGTGCTGAATCCAAACATTTCCCTTCAGACAGAGAACAGAACTCAGTAACCGAGATATCTTCTACTTTTTTTCTCTTGCAGTGGATACTTTTCATCTCACAGGTTCAGCTACAAACAAAAAACTTTATTAAGAATAAATATTCATCAAGTAGGTAGATAAAGATATAACCATGTGTCATGGTTTAGCATAGCTTGGTTTTTAGTTAAGGAGAAACCCACCAGCCATGGAAGTGATTTTTTTTCGAGGAACTGCTGACAGCTTCCCCCAGACCCAATAAAACCAATCAGCTGGCTAGTTTGAATATTGACAACTACGTTAAGCCACTTAAGAAAGCTGAACATGCCTCTGTGAAAATCACATTTAAGAATGAACAAACCCCGGGAAAGCTCTCTTGCTTCCGGCCTTTGGACAGGTAACTGCGGGGCGCGCACGGCCCAGCAGGGCCAGGCTGGGCCCTGCTCTGTGCGGCCCGGCCGGGCTGGCCTGCAGCGTGGCTTGGCTAAGATTTCGGCTGCTCCTGCTCTGTTGGAACAGCCTCCCCTGCCCAGTGAGGCCGCTGAAATGGAATTCTACACCGAAATGAACTCCGGCCGCCGCCCGGCAGAGACTGCATGACCAACAGTGAGAGCCAAATTCAAGCTGCAAGGCCTGGGTAATATTAATTCTTTCAGCGCTGTAAGATTCCCCAGAACAGATGAAACCTACAGGCATCAATCCTCTCCCGAGCCAGAGGAGAGGGAAATGTGAAGGCATGTGAAGAAAACAACATAGAAACACCAAAGTCAGTGAAGAAGGAAGAGCTGAAGAAGAGAGAGGAGACAGCGGAGATGCTTCAAAACTAGGAGCTGAAATTCTTTTGTAAGCCTATGGTGATGGACTATGATACATCAGAATACTCCTGTAATTCATGAAAAGCAGAGGGGTGGAGTANTTTCACATTGTGAGCAGAGAACCATTCCTGGGCAGCTGCTTTGCTGTAACATTGAAGCCACGAGAGAACTGCTTCTTGTGGAGAAGCCTCCATGGCATGGCAAGAGAGACTCCTCTGCCTAAGTTAACTGAAGAAAGACTAGTGTAAGGGTGTTAAACTGACTGAAAAATCCCGAGTTTTGTCTCTTTATATTGTCAGTCGGAAAAGAAAGATGAGGTGGGGGGAGGAGAAGTGTTCTGAAGGTTTATTCTGACTCTTACTATTTTTTTCCATGTAGTTCTGTTAATAAAGCTTTCTTTATGTTCTTTAAAGTTTTGGGCCTGCTTTGCTTTCTCCTAATCCTAATCTCACAGAAGAAAATAACTAAGTAATAGATGACAACTAAACCACTACACCATGTGATTATATCAGTTCTTTGTTTCTCATATCAGTGAACTGCTTATTTCTTTTCTTTCTGGCTAGCTGCTCTGACTGAAGTTTTCTAACAGTCTCTACAAAGCCAGGACAAATTTCTAAACAAATAGTTTTACTGGCTTTTTTACTCGAAACAGAACTAAATTATATGGAATGCCTTATGTCACAGTCAATCTACTTATTTTTAAAAATAAATTGTCCCATCTTCTAAGTCTCATTAAAAAAAAATCAATCTGAAGCACTGGAGACTGGATTCAGTCTTCATTAATTGCTTCCACACACTGCTGCTTCCCGGATTCACAAATTTTCCCTGTCAGGACCAAATCTGGAATATTCCTCCTCAGTCAGCCCTGCTGCTTCCCTTTCCACTTCCCAGTGTCCAGCCTCAACACCAGCTATCATCCACACAGTTCAAAGGCTGGTTCTTTCACTATTTCTAAAAACACAAGTAGCAAATTCACACTCCTCTTTGAGAAAGGACTGCTCTTTTGGGAAGCAAATTTAATGCAGGACATTAAGTAAACTGATGCTGTCATTAGTGCAAATGTCAAGTTCATTATAGCAGATGTTTCAGCTGAAGATTGCTACACATTAAAAGCTCAAAACAAATGTGCAGAGCATTCACCATTTGATTTAGTGCGTCTGCCTCGAAGCTTACACAATTGAGCCAGAGGCATCTATGGGCATCACTGCCTTGTCTGTAGCAGGGGCAGGGTTCTGGCTGGACATCCCTGAAACACATCCTGCACGCAGCCTGACAAGGATGATGTTTATCAGCGCTTGGACATGTAAGATGTTGGTGAAGTACAGGAGGCAAAAGCCACAGCCAATGCAGCTTGAGTCTGAAAAGACCTCTAGTAAGGCAAGAGTAAGGAACCTCTTGAAACCGTATTGCACATGTTGTTACAGAAACATCTTCATTTGGAGGGATGAGGTGGTGTGATTCATGTAAACTGTATTGCTTTCTATAAGCCTTACAGTTCTGGAATGGACCTGCCTTTGGTGTCTTCACACAGAGAACAGCACGTGAAGCCTATTATCAGGAACAGTGATTTCTGAGGCTCTTGTAATTCTGTCCCCTTAGCTAGAGCACAAAATACTTTCCTGCCTTTCAGGCCCGAAGCAATTTGCTGGAATAATAAATGTCAAAAATAATAAAAAAAATACAAAGAAAACACTGTGTTCTAAAAAAATAAAATTAAAAAAATTCACATGTGTTTTGAAAAGCTGCTTCTAAACCTCTTTCCTAAGACGATAATTCAGTTTTTCAATAGCAGTCTTAGTTTGATTTATAGGAACTTACAAACTGCAGCTGACTCTTCTGAAAGCACTAAGTCTGAAACAGATGAATAAAAAAAAAAACCCTCTAGATGAATGTTAGGAACCCACACTTCATCATGTCCCTCAGTTTTGCATAGACCATGGTATAAGGGAGTCCAACAAATACTGCTTCAGAGGGAAAAAGATTTCATCATTGCCTTACTCCCACAATTTAGATACAAGGTTCTTTTTTGTGCTTAAAAAGCCCATCCTCTGCCCTTCCTGGAATAGCCAGAAACCACTTCTGATAATGATCAAATACAGAAAATGTTTTCTTACAGAGTTCCATGTGTGGACAAGTGATTCAGGACCCTACGTTTGACAATGCAACAAACATTTATACACAAAATGTGACTCAGTATCAAATATCTGTTCACAGAAAAAGGCTAAAGTAAGAAGCACCAAAGGCACAAGGAAAGGTAAAAAAAAGAAGCTGTAATGCATAAGCTTGGAGACAGGAGTTAAAGCCACAGTTCAAAAGACATCTGCACTTAAAAAGACAACAACCTTAAAATTTCAGCTGACTGAAAAGATCTGTAAATTCTTGCAAATATTCTTGCAAAGGTCTGAACACGTACTTTGCTCTCATGAGACCAGCCTCACATGGAACCTTAAAATTTAGTTCCATGTTCTTGCAGATCCACTTGCAGCACCCTAGCAGTTCACAAGTGAACACAGGAATATACTTGCTACAGGAATTTCTTGCTATCTTAAAGCTTTGCTGTTGTCAAATGTATACTTAATTGTTTCTGTTCCACTAAGTCCATTGCATTGTCTACTTCACAGTATCACTAAAAATTTACTCCAATTGATGATTTTTTTCATGGAACAGTCCAATAAAAATAAATATTTTACATTTACCAGTACAAGGATGTATCAAAACTAATCCATCCAGAGTGGTGTCAAGGATTTAACATATAAAATTCAGTCTTGGGAGAGTAGGAGAGCATGGCTGGATTTTCTTTTTACAAGGTGTATGCATTTATAGCACTGTAAAAAAAGAAACAATCTGATTTTATTTTCATAACTGAAAACAAGTTCTCAACTGAGCAACTTTCATCGAGTCAGCACATATATCAAAATATCTTATTGATGAAAACAATACTGCATAATCAAACCTTTTGTTTTCTCCTGAACTACTCTAAGATTTCACACTTCATAGCTGTATGAGCAGATACTTCTCACATGAAAAAAAATCCCACTTCCTTTTCTTCTGCAAAGAATAAATATTTAGGATTGTTTTGAGATTTTTTTTTAATCTGGTAGAGATGGGTTCCCTTGGAAGCTGCTGAAATTCCATTGATACTTTTTGTTTACAACAGTAGGGAGTCCTTTTGACATGTTCATTCTTTCCCTGGAAATCACAGCTGATTTACTTTAGATGCTGAAAATATTCAAGTCATATTAATAATAAAACATAATTTAGAATATTAAATACTTTGACGCCGCTCATTTGAATGAAAAACCACTTCATGAAAATAGCAGACTGCATAATTTCAAGCTCTCCTCTCTTAAAGAAATCCACCACAGACAATAAAACCCCACTTAGTTAAATGTGAAATTCAAAAAGAAAAAGAATTGGGTTACCTTTAAGGTGAAGTGGTTTAGGGTCACACTCTTTTCTGGACTGAGAAAAAGAATTAAGGAAGGTTGGATTATCACTTATTGTGTGTGTGTATATATATATTTTTTTTTAAAGTGCATTTTTGTGCACATTCCTTTAACCTTGCTGGTTAAACCTTTCTTTAAACCTTCCTGGGTCTGAACTGTGTTCAGTTTTCACTGAAATAAAAAGACAGGGTATGCTGCAACCTTTCTCTGCTTTAGACTTCCCTAAGTGTAAATATCTCAGTACCAGCTCTGCAGCTCTGGGGAAGATGCTTCTCTGAAAAAAAATAATCTTCCTTCTGCTTAAATGCCACACAAAGTGGCACAGTAGCCACAAGCAGAACAATTTTTGTAGCTGTACAACTCTTTTTTTGAACACTTAGACAGGAAATTATCATCCATGGTGAGAATACTTCTTGAATTAGAGATGTGAACAGGAGTCTTCCAGAAGGGATTCTTCTGTCAAAGAATGAAAAGAGAGCTTTTCTGATTCCTTAAATATGATGGGATATCTCAGATCTGCAAACATACAGCTTGGGAAAACAAATAAACTGGCAGTTAATTTCCAAACTTAACTGAAATTCAAATAACACTCTGGAGCTCTAAAGGAGACTGTAATAGAGACCTTGTGCTGAAAAACAAACCAGGGAAGCAGAAGAGTGGGAAGTATTTGAAAGATCCCCTAGGAGCAAAGGCTTTCTTCTCCCATCCTGCTGGAGGCCATGACCATAGATTCAACAGCTAGTACATTATCATTCAACAGCGAGTACATATAAGGACTAGATTATTGTGCCACAGCAGAACTGGGACTTTTATTACCAGTGCAGACAAGAAATGCAATGAAGAGGAGCCTCCAAACAAATCCTTAATGGATCTTAGTGTTGAAAATTAATAAATTCTCCATATATACAATTTATCTAGATTGAGCTGGTAATACACTTTGTGAGAAGTGGTGGAGAAACTTTCACCACAGTAAGCAATGTAGAATAGCAAAGCTGTATGAAAGAGGGAGCCTGATGGACGCATGCTACACTGAAAATCTGGATATGCCTACTGGAAACATCACCACTGTTAATGACACCTTTCCTGACTGGGGACTGCAAGAGCAGTCTAATCCCTAAAGTCCTTCACCTCCTGCACTTGAAAAAAGAAAGTAGAGGCTTAGTGAAGAAGGTGGCCTTTCAGCCTTTTAACATAAAGAGGAAATGATCTAGATACCAAGAGACAACAATCTAGATACCAAGACTGTCTTGCTCAGCTGGAAACAGCATAAACACTCAAAAAGCATCTTTCTTTACACTGAATAGAGCACTAACAAAGAAGGCACCTGAGAAACAGGTTTATCTAAATCTCTAGGGAAGTAAAAATGTATTTAACATGAAAGCTAAAAGAGTAAATTGACTCTTCTTGTTGGTTGGTGTCAAGGCAAAGTGGCAGACATGAGTCTTTGAAAATGACTGACATCCCAGCCTGCCATTCATGATCAGAAATTTCAAAATAACTCAGGCTGAAGAGCAAAATTAAATATATACTAAATAAAAAAAAACTCTTAAACTCGCCACTTTGACAGAGTGGTCCAAGAACAGTCCAACGAACTCCACATCTTTAGCATACACTAAATTGATATGATGTATCTACTGTCTGTTTCAGAAATGAGGCTTTTACAGGTTCAGAGCACAAACCAATCTTCCTTCTGGCAGGGGTCCTACTAAAGCACAGGGCCACCATCTGTAAACTTCCCAACTTCCAAAAAAATTACTCACATTTTTTTAATGGAGCTCTAATCACCTTTCTTTCTCTTGGCAGTAGCTGTTCTGTTGTGTAGCCTGTTTGTAGGAGATACTCATACAATGACCTGCCAGTGGAGCAGGCTCTCATGAGAAAGATTCTCAGAAAGAGACAGGGAATGGGATGGCTGATGGATGAAAGAAAGAGGGGCAGAATAACCATATTGAGGGCTGTGTATTTTGATGATTGCCATTTTTGATAACAGTTCAACAGTTCACCCCTAAAAGTTTATTTGTTTAAAACTTTCTTCCTTGAATGTGGTGGATATGGAATTCCATTTCTAAAAATTCATCAATGTGGCTTCCTAAGAGGACACAGAATCAATGGGGAGTGAGGAAAAGGGTTTGTCTTTTATTCTTTGTGCAGAGTTCCAGGGACTTACTCTTTCAGGGAACAAGGCAAGAAGAAAAATCAAATCCTTGCCTCTCTTGTAATAACAAAAAGCAGTCATTGCAGGCTCATCAGTGGACACTGAATAGTGTTGTGTTCAACCCCAGTCAGCAGCCAAGCCCCACACAGCAGCTCACTCACTTCCCCACCAGCAGGATCAGGGAGAGAATCAGAAGGGTAAAAGCTGGAAAACTCATGCATTGAGATAAGGGCACTTTAATAAGCAAAAGACACACACACATGCGCAAAGCAAACAAGGAGTTAAGTCACCCCTTCCCATGGACAGGCAGGTGTCCCAAGAGAACAGGGCCTCATCACATGCAACGGCTACTTGGAAGACAAATGCCATCACTCCAAAGGTTCCTCCTTCTCCCCGCTTTATATACTGAGCATGATGTCACATGGTCTGGAATATCCCTTTGGTCAGTTTGGGTCACCTGTCCTGGCTGTGTTTCCTCCCAACCTCCCATGCACACCCAACTTCCACACCAGTGTGGCTGTAGGAAAAGCAGAAAAGGCCTTGGCTCTGTGCAAGATCTGCTCAGCAATAACAAAAACATCTCTATATTATCGACCCTGTGCTCAGCACAAATCCAAAACACAGGACAATTCAAATTGGAATCGTCTGGAAAGTAGGCAGGAAATTTTCCAGTGGCTGTTTCTTCATCTGCTGTTTCTAAAGCTGAAGTTTATCCACTGGCAGCATTCCTGGAGCTCATAACTGTAGTACCTTGGGTACAGGACACAGTTGCCTTTCTCCTCTCACCTAACATGGATGCTCAGCTGGTAGCTGTAGACATCATTAAGCTGTTTGTTCATTGAGAGAATCCTAACTGTTCTGGAAAAAGCAGGATGCTGCTCTATGCTCTCAGCATGTGAAGATGCCGAGTGACATCCACTGCATATTGGAGTCATACTGTAAACAAGGAGTGCCAGTCCTTGAAATCAGCGAGACACCTAAGTGTGTGCCAGCCTGAGTGATAATGCATGTCTTCCAAACGGGAGAGTTCCATGGGTAATGCCAGAAGCTTGCATGGTATGGAAACCCATTATGAAAATAACCAGATATATCATCGAAAGATGTTTTGCTTAAAATATATTTGGAAATTGTAAATGCTTTGTATAGTAGCATTCTTGCATGCATTAGAATGTGTTTTCCTGGGAAACACTTAGGAATACATTTCTATTCCCTGACATTTGCTAATAACGAAGAAATAATTGATACTAATCAGTGTTAATGCCTGCTATTAGAAATCACAGACTAAATAACCACATTACACCACACAAACAATAGCCAATGCTGTTACAGAAAGACATTTAGCACTGAAACTTAAAAAATTATGTGTACTTTCTAATGATTGTCTAATGAGGGATAGTTTATGCTGAATCAAAAAAAGTAAGCAGTTTCATAATTACATAATATAAACATATTCACTGTGACAAACTGGTAAAATATTTGGCAGAAATCTCCAAACTGCAGGGACCAGAACAGTGAGGGCATAAGAACAGAAGTGTTGATTGACCAGGTTGGAGGGGGCAGAGAGACAGGAGAGAATGAAACCATCTGCCAAGGCAAGCCTGGGGATTGAGGGCCCACAGAAAAGAGGCAACATGAGCTCCAGAGACCAGAGCTCAGTGCAGGAATTTTTAAGAGCAAGCTCTACTGAAGTGGATCAAAGAGTCTCCAATATAGAACAGTAAAATCATCTTAATCTATATTTAACTCTTGCATTTACTTACCTACTTAAAAGAACAAGAGAAGTTGTTAACTTACTCATGTTTGTTAGCTTGCTCAAGTTTTAACTCATGTTTTGTCTTGCTGGGCTTGGGGATTAAAGTCTGAAGAATATTTTCTTTTTTGATTGCTGTCTTTCTTCTATTGATTGAAAAGGGAACAAGCTCTGAAGAGAAGTTACTTAGGAAGTTAGACTTTAATATTGCATAACGACAATGCTTTCCATTAATGAATATCAAAATAAAATACTTACTTATTTTTAATTAGCAGAGGGCAAATTTTAAGAGCGATCACTATATGCCCCAGAAGTGTCTGAAGTAAGCTGATAGCTACCATGACCCTCTCAAGAAATGTTGCAGCATTGGATTTCTTTTTTTTTTTTCTTTTTTTTCCCTGGATTGAACAAAGAAAAAGGGTCTGAATGGGATCACAGGAAGAAGCATGAATTTCAGTTATCTTCCATCTTCCACATCACTTTCAATTCAAGGCTTAGTTTGGTCTTTCCCCCAGATCCTGAGCTTTGGTAGCTTGCTCCAAGATTCATATTTTGATAACACTGTCTGAGAGTCTATCTACTCAGAAGAAAAATTCTACCAAATATGCTAATAATATGTCATGTTCCCACATGATTTGTTTTTTTTTTTTTTAAATTAAGCTTCTAAGGTGTTATGCTTCAACCATCTCAAAAATGAGACAGGCAAACAAAACAACACTTCCTTATACTGGAAGAAGACTATCCACATAGCATGTGGCAGTAGTAGGTGTGCTACCGATTAAATTCCATTGACTTTAAATCATAACCAAATATAAATTAATATCTAAGTATATATTTCTTTTCCTGATATACTCAACAGCCCACGTATGGCAGCAGGATTTTAAAAATATGACATTTTTATTTCTGCAGAGAAATACCCAATGGAGAAAATGCCAGATGTATTCAGTGACTGTGAGATATTTATAAAAAACCCCAAATATTTTCAGAAAGAAAAAGCAGGACCTTTCAGCTGTTTCCAAAAAGACACTTCAGTATTTTGACATGAAGGTCCCTGTTACCTAACCTGAAGAAAAATAGCAAAGTTGTCACAAGGAAGGACACACCTTTATCTGAAAAAATAACATCCAGATAAAACCTATTATATGTATATTGCCACAGAACATAGTATTACAATAGACCTTGCAGTTGTCCTGATGATTTAATAGGCTCTTCAAAGGCTTCCTAAAGTCTGTATGTTCTTCGTATTTCCTCTTGTCAATGAATTGAGACAAAAGTCACCCAACACTTCCAACATAGGCAGAAGTAAAATAAATACTGTAAATTATGTAGGTATTCTTGCAAGACGGAGGTGAGACAACATTTGTTTGAAATTAGTAAGTTCAATGAACAAGAAACCAAGTGAAAAGTAATACATCATATGCTGAAAATGAAGACAGAAAGTAGTATGAGCAGCTGAAGAGTGTCTTTGTGTGGAGGGTGGTTGGATTATGAAACAAGTGACTGACACCAGCAGTTTAGCTGACATTCATTAGTTCAGGAAAGAGTTAGCAAAAAACAAATGTGCAGCAAAAATTTATGTATTTGTTTATTTGTAACAGAGGCATACCAATCTCATTTATGTTTCATAAATTTCACTATTTTCTGAACTAGTCTTTTCCTACCATTTACCAAGTCTCAGTTCTTATGCATTAGAAATTTGTTGTAAAACATGCTAAAATAGTATTAGCCTGTAATACCCTGAAATTGGCTAAGATAATACTTTTTAGAAACTGTCAATTATTTGGAGTCTTATTTGGGGAGAAAAGGATCTTTCAAGATAAACAAGCACACATTTTTGCCAGCTCAATTCTATGTAAAGCTATTCAAAATTCATTAAAATAAAATTTATTTTGAATTTTGTTGTTATAGTTAGGAGGGAAAACATACTACTGTCAGCTATCACCTCATATTGCAAGGACAACCACTCTATCAAAAAAAAAATGGGAAAAAGAGGGTATGCTTTGAGGCTTCTTCTCTGCACAACTGGCAGCGATTATCTCCATAAGATGTATCTTTAGAGGTTGTGAGGCTTCCCAGAGCATGGAAAGATGCCACTGTGATGTGATGACTTTCTGCTGCTGTTTTGGTATGACATAAGCATGAGCTGACTGATCTCTCAGGTGTTAAGCACTTTCGATTCCAGGTATTCCTAAATGATTCTCTGTCTGGATACACTTATTTTGAACAATTTCTCTTTTCTGTCAAAATCATATTTCAGAGAAATATTTGAGCAAATATAGCTGTTCACAGATTAATTCCATGTTACTTATGCCTGGAAAATACAGAGATTGTGTTCACTTGGTACTCAGTTATGTGGCAAACCCTAGAAAAAGCCAGGGTATTATATTCTACAGCTTGATTCCATGTCTGCTTTTCTTGAAAACTGTTAGCAATTGAAAACCAGCATAAAATGAAAGGATGGGGAAATGATTGCTTCCAATCTAAAGCAATGCAACTCCTACCTAATGGCTTTAGGTTTTTTTTGTTCACCTAGAATTTGAATTAGTTTCTGAAACATGAAAAGAAATTGAAACAACTAGGATTGATATTATCAGAATCTGTAATATATAAAAAGCCTTAAAATAAAACCAGAATATTTTATAACTAATAATAATAGGAAATGTCCTAGTTGAACCACATGTTTAACCATTTTGGAAAGCATTTTATCAACCCTGATTCAGATCCCCAAATTATCCAAAATCTGAAAAATATGTAAGGAAGGCAGTTAAGATATATAGTTACTGTGAATAAAAACACCAGTAAATATTAATACTTGCAATGAAAGTTCCCTCCTAAATCTTCCAAATACCTACAACAGGGCAAATGAAACAGTGGCCTGGGGGCTAACTTTTTATTGGGAGCTAGAAAGACTAGAAAGTCATGTGTGTGTGTGTGTGTGTGTGTGTGTGTGTATATATATATACACATATATATGTATATATATAGACATATATACACGTATATATATACATATATATGTATATATACACATATATATGCATTATATATATACACGTATATATGTCTATATATACGTGTATATATGTGTGTATATATATACACACACACTGTACATTCAGCATATGGAAGCTTTATAGGACATAAAACCTGCTGATGATTATGAAATTTGATACATTCTCCTAAAACCCAAGCCACAAATGAACTACACACTACAAAGCTCAGAAAACTATATGTACTGTCTGGACACACATGTACATAATTCTGAAAGCATGGCATCCTCCAAAGGAAACTATAAAGGGCTACCATCTTTAATAGTTATATGAAACAGAAACCAATCTGCAGTTGCAATGAAATCACTGTCATACAAGACTATGTCACTGTATTTGTCTGCATCACTCTGTAATAAGATCTTTTCAGAGAGTTTTCTTATTGTACAAGTAACAAACTCATGGTTATTCCTCTGTGGAGATCTTTTTTGTTTGTGGGTTAGGGCAAACAGGAAATACAGAATAGAGTAAAGTAGAATCAGTTACAAACTATAACAGCCCAAATGTAACTTTGAATTCTAAAACTAACATAGACAGGGATTTTTTTTTTTTTTTTTTGCAATGGCAAGAAAAAGTCTTTGGTTGGTTGATTTTTTTAAGCCAATTTCAAGCAATCACAGAATTGTTATGGTTGGAAGGAACCTCTGGGGATCTAATCCAACTCCACTGCCAAGGCAGGGTCACCTTATGGGCATCCTAATGTATGCGATCATCATTAACATATGCCTTTGCTTTCCACTTCTATTGCTTCCAAACCAACAGCTGAAAATTAGCTGGGAGCAAGCTTTATGTATTATCCAGCCACATACTGCATAACAAAGTGCACATCTTCCCAGTGAACTGAAAAGGAAGACTGCTCTAGGCAGGAGGGAGAACACAGCACCACGGCTCTTCCACAAATACTCAGTTCAAAATGCAAACATTGCTTTACGTGATGCTTTAGACCTTTCTTACATAAAAGTGAATAAATTGAAGATGTAAAGCATAAAACTAACAAAAACATCAAAGCCCAGAAGTTTAAATGGAAGTTTGATAAAAAAGAATGCAAATTTGGTTCATATACATTCAGCCCCAGGACAGGAAGTCTGCAAAAAGCTTTTCTGTGAGACCTCAGATCATCAACCTGAACTCTGCATCGGAGGAAACTGTGACTACAGAAAATGCAATTGAAAAGAACAAAAACAAACAAACAGAAAGTTTGAATAAGAAGTGAATAAGCAGGGCATGCAAAAAGAGCACTTCTTACACAGTCACACACAGTCTACATAAGAGTAGACTTAAATTCAAAAGCAGCAATTTTGGCAGATCGCCCTTTAAGTCACTTGGATCCATAGCAGCAGATTGTAGCACCTCTTTCAGCTCAAAATCAGCAGTCCACATTCCAGAATGAGAGGCTGCAAATTAATTCATGCACTCCAATAAAATCAAATCACATGGATATAAATTACTAATACAGTGAAAAATGCTCAAAAAATAGTATAAATACATTTCCATGAGAAATATAAGTGAATGTCACAAGCTTTTTCTGACTCTTGCAGGAAGCTTCCATCCTAACATAGCCAAGTAAGTCATGTTGTCTTTAAATAACATTTTCCTCAAGAAAATGGCGGCAATCTTCTTCAAAATAACATAAAGTTACAGAACTGTGAGTATTACTGAGTTATAAGGGCATTAAAAAGCATATTTCAGCCTCCTTCCTGTAGTGTAATAAAGTCAGGACATGACACAATTCTTCAGCAACAGGCCCTCTCATGCTGTCCCCAGTATGCATCTTTTAAAAAGGCACTGGCATTCTGACACTTTCAAAAGGGACCAAACAAACCTACCACAAAGAGATTTCAAAGTGGGCAATGGCAAAACAAGCCTCCAAAGCAAACCTCATTCTCCTCTCCCTTTAGGAAAGGTTATTTCTCTCTCAAATACTCATTTTTTTTTTAAACTGTAATGCAACTTCTCTTATGTAAGCAGTACTAGAAACCCTGATGTTGACTTTAGTACAGTGCAACTTCAAAACTGCAGGTAGTGGCCTAACTAGTGAGCTGGTGTATATCCTGCAGGGCTGTTACTGTTCTCTACTGCTAGAAAAATTCAGTTTTTAGTTTTAAGTATAAATACACAATACATCACATTAAATTACCTCACAATGGAAGTAGCATGTCTCTAATGCAGTGAAACAACAGAACATATTAAAATTTCCATAAATGTGAACAAAATGAACTCTCTCTCCAGTTCTATATTTTGTTTATTTATTCATAGCAATTTTTTCTATATTTTCTATAGCCCACTGGGGCCTTGCAAAGTCAATCCTTCTTTTTAATAGGAAAAAAAACATTTCTGAGAGATTTGAATTATGTCAGGAGATAAGTAATTCAAAGATTGCTTTATGACTGACACATATACACCCAGAGATGCAAGGAGATTAAATCCCATGGCTACTTGAGGCATGAACCCATTCTGTGTCAATCTTCCTCCATTTGTTTCTGGAGACTGACACCGAGCATTGCTCACAAGTCAGAAATGCATCAATCCTTCAGAGAAACAGGAGGGAGAGCTTTCATTTGCATTCACTTAAATATATGAGATCAGCAATGAATTCCATCAGAAATGAACACTTCTGGGGATGCTGCTTTTATTACCTCTGCAGTGAAAAAGGATGGCATTTACAGAATGGTCCTCTGAAAAGCAAGTGCACAAATCATTGCAGGCACATGGTGTAGGTACTAACACTGTTATGTGCTACTGCATCCAGTTTCTCCACTCTTCTGAAATCAGAACTCACAGCTCTAACTCATAATAAGGCTAAATGCTTACTTGGCTGAATAGTGCTTATATGGCCAACTTTCTGGTTGAAAATATATCCCACCAAATCAACGGCTACTGGTTCAACCTCCCCAAATCTTGTTTCCTATAATGTATTTAGAATTGCACACACTTCTACACTACATAATTCTTCAGCTGCCTCGATGGATTATAGGATAACAATTCCCAGTATCTGCCTGCAATAAAAATGGTAATAAATATTGAGTATGCTGAGCAAGTTTAATATTTTGTTTCAACTTATTGTTGTAGGTAATGCATTCACTGCATAGCTCAAGACAGGTAAATGAGCTGGAGTATTTCCTAAATTGGTTTCCCAGACGATAGACCTGCATGGATTACTGCTCTCCAGTTTGGATTTTTATTTTAATTTCTTTAAAAATGTACTGAATAAATTTATAGTCTTTTTAATTTTTAAAAAATATTACAATTTTGCAAGGGAAAAGTATTTAATCTTATCTGATGATAAGCTTAAAGAATCACTTGATTCTGATGACCTGCTAAGTGGATCTACCAAGTAAGGTTGATTTCTGTTATGTAATCACACCTCTTTTAAAAGTGATAACATGTTCATCTCCGCTATTTTAGGTGTCAGACCTTAAATGCACTTCTTTATATCCTCCACAAATAGCCTTACATTGCAAATGATATAAACACATTGAAAATTTACTGTTTGGTTTGGTGTTTTTTTGTTTTAGATATGGGCTTACCAGTGGTTGCTGTCAATTAATATAGTTTTGCAATTCAATTCCTTGGATTTCTGTGCTTTTGCAGTCAACTATTGTATATGTCACCTTCATCTTATCTCTTGCTTTCCTTCCTGGTAGGACAACCTCAGGTACTTCATGAGCCCTGCCATATAATAATTTTTTCTTTGGCTGCTCATGTAATCTCTACCACATTTAGTAAATACCACATAATTAAGCATAACCTTCTTTTGTCAAACCTTTCAGGTGTACCTGAAACCCTTTTATCCAAAATTCCCACAATTCTTCTAGACTTGTGATACTCAGCATGGCGTATATTGCTTCATGTATCCTTTCCTCCCCTTGTTGCTGTGCTGCGTTGTTCTGCCACTTCCTCACGTCCTTTGTCATAGCACAAACATTTATAACATTATTTTTAGAAAACTAACAGAAGTTTCCACTACTACTTAGGGACCAGAAACAAAAATTACACCAGTATTACAAAGCTAAACATCTTAGTACATTCAGAAGAAAGGCACTGCAGTTTTCACTATTTATAAAGAAGAGAGACACTTCCATAAAGAATAATGTTTCCAATGATACACATTCAACTGGTCACTTTAACTTATTTATTGCCATTTATGGTCTTTGAGACATTTCTGCTATAAAATTCTGACAGTGGAAACATTAAGATGCTTTAAAATTGGATTGTTTCTTCCTTTCCTGAAGCTCTGACACTTTAAATTAGATGTGCTTAAACTGTAGTAATAAACACACTGCTGCAAGATAAATAGTAAACAAAGTCCCAAAATTACCATCTAGGGTAATGAAAATAAGGCAGGAATAAAGGTTATATGATCCTGGTTAAAGAGGTGAGCAGCTACTATTTTCTTTCCTTAAACATACTTGCATACATTTATTTGTTTTGTACACACAACTTGCTGCATAACATGGAAGATACAAATGAATAGATTGCTATGTTAAAGATGGCAAGGTAGTACAGTAAAAATATTTTATAGGATAATTTGGGATAAGCTGCATAAGAAACAAATCATGAAGTCAGAGCTCTGGTATATCATGCATACCAAATATATGACAATAAAACTTTTATATGCTTCCATTGTACTGTTTAATGTCAAATAGTTAACAGGTAAAAACTGTTTTAGAAATGTTTTTTCTGTTTAAAGATGTTTTATTATTGTTATCCTTTTTTTGTATTAATTCTTCCATAAAACTAGAAACTGGGGGTTTTTTATGTCTCTATGAGAAGTGTAACCTCATCAACCAAAATCTGCCAACATTTACACACCTTTTCAAAATTACCTAAAATGAGGTGAAGACAATTTATACATTATCACATAGATATCTTGGTTGCATACAAGGAGATCGGAAAACAAGGATGATACAGAAGCACATCACCCAAAAAAAGACTGAAACCATGGGTAGAAGGAAATTCCACTCACTGGGAGATAGAGCAGATCTGCAAGGTAACTTAGTTTTGTCATTCTCTCCCCTTTATTTCTTAGGCTGGAAAAGGGAAAGATTAGAAAGGACAATTAGTTTTTTAAGCTGGTTTAATTGGCAACACATGTTGGATGGGAATAGGATTTCAAAGACCTGGAATTGACTGGGAAAAGCAGAAGTGGAAGCAGGAAAAGTGGCTTGAACTGTGGGAAACTAATAATAAGAAAAGCAATACAAGGGAGGAAAACACTGGTCAATTCACTCAGGAACAGCACTGAAAACTGGACTCTACAGGAATGGGAATCACATCCACACCTCTATGCATGGAAGGTATACCATTTTGCACTAGCTGAGAAGCTTCCCCAGGACAGTAAGGATTTTTGTGTGTTTGTAAGAGAAGAAAGGAGAGAGAAGAAGAGAAAGAGAATAAGCAAAAGGGAAAATGAGAGGGAGAGAAAATGAGAGGGAGAATGCTGGCTCATGGAAAGTCAATGGCATAATTTTCACTAAATCAAAGGAGCCAATGTTTTACCCCCAAAAAATGAAATAACAACCTGCTCTTTATATGAGGAAAATTATTCATTTGTGGAACAGGTACTTTTGCTGCTGTATTTAGTCTAAATGAGGAGACAAAATTGCATTGCTCTACTGTATTCCTTAATACTGATTTTTTTTTAAACACTTTACTTTCATTTCTTCAACAGGCTTTTAGAGTCCATAAGAAAGCTTCTAGGAATTGTAAATGGATTTGAGTGTTGCTCCAAAGATACATAAGGAATTACATACATACTTTTGCTTCAATAACTCCTAAAATAATTGTCTTGTTTCTCTTTAAGCCTGTACTGGTGTTATTTTTTTAGGATGACCACTTTTATTTACTTTCATGGGGCCTTTGCTGTCATAATGCAATTCTATTTTTTTCATTTCTTCTTCCATCACCCATAAAAGCCATGAGTCACAGGAATATTTCTGCATTCCCTAGAGTATGGAGGTTCATCTGTGATGAAAACTGTAACCAGATATGAAGCATTTAAGTCTCCCTCCTACATTTTCAACTACAGTTAGTGAAAAAGCTTGAAAAACAAAAAGAAAATAAGGAAACCCATAATGGTTTATTAAATATCTGTGTGACCTTGAAAATTACAAATATAAATTTATTACAGATGACATTTCAGAGAATCAGAGCTGTATTTAGATAAGATTTAGATTTAGACAAGTAGAATTAAAATAAAAGCAAAGAAATAATGGCAAGGAACTACATCCCACGTTTCTATTGAGGAAGTATGTTTGGTATGTTACCTGCTATTTAAAAAAAATTTCCAATGAATTCCAAAAGAATTTTCCATTCTTCCTTTGCAATTTTGTTTTCCTGACACAACATTTTCAGCGTTAAAAAAGAATTCACAGATACTGTGTCCCAATTTCCCATTCCTTAATCCAGTAATTTCACTACATAAAGTGTTAATTAAATCCGAACTTTTGCTTCTTTTTTGAGACATTACAAATATTTTCAAATTATTGCTCTATTTCAGTTATGAATTATAAAGTACATAGTCTCTATCGATCTTTATAACTGTAGTCAGGTAGAACAGTGTATACCATGTTTTTACTTTGGGGAAAAGGAAGGAAGAAGGTAGGAAATGTCCCTACTATCCTTGACCTTCGCCTTATTCAACTACAGATTTTGGTAATGATGATCTGTATGCTAAACATTTTTTCACCAAAGCAATTTAGAAAGGTGATGAATGAAAGATGTGGGCTAACCTTTCTTTTACTGTCATGATTTAGAGACTCATAAAAGTTATTACTCACTGCCACCGCTTTACCAACTACAGCTTTTTAAAGTTTTTGCTTACACATTTTCTCTCCTGCAACTGAACAATGGATCCAAATTATGAAATGGACAGCATTGCAAACATATGAATTGGGTTATACTCATGACAAGGGGAAAAGATTCAACAAGCGTCTGCCTAATGCAGGTATGTAGGTGGAAAACAAAAGGCACTTCTAATATTGGGGCAATTTTCAAGATAATTTCATTCTGAAACACTATATATGTCTTGAAAAGAACTAGAGTGTTTTGCCAGAGGAGTTTCTTATCAGCATACTGTATTTCATGCAAACAGTATTGCAGTTTCTCTATCAGACCCACACAAAGCAACTGCTCTTTCAACAATGGATTTTGCAAAATTCACTTAATGGCCTCAATACAGGGAATTTTAACTGCCTAAGAGAAATGAAGTTTAAGTAAAATTCATCTGTTGCCTGAACATGTTTGCACAAAAGAAAGTAATAAAACCATCCCTGAAAAAAAAAATTAATTCAATAGATTCACAAGTTGCTGAAACTGTCAGCAAAAGGGAAAACAAAATAAACTTGTATTTAGAAATTTGGAAATTTATCTAAAAGGGCAGCACAGGTCATACAGAAATATTATGAGTCAGTAAGGCTCCTATAAGAACATTGGCACCAGCACCCGTATTCCAGGAACCCATGAACCAGACACAGCAGACAACACAGAATTCATCTAGGTACCAAAACTTGGATACATCTAGAAATTAAGACCACATTTGTACTGAGTGCACACTGAAGAAAGTTTGCAAAGAAAACCCTGTCACAGTTTGTCCTCAATCATTAGCAGGCCAACAAAAACACATTAAGAAATACCAGAAGAATAAAGAAGGACCCAGAAAACTTCAAGGTCATATTAGAATCTGTAGCCCCCATCAGAAATGGCCCATTAACTTTTTGAAATTATCAAGCTACTTGAAAATAATTTACCCCACATTTAGATATAGCTAAATATTTTTCATAGTCTTCTAATTCCAGGAAAAACTTAGCATAAAAATAATAGAACACAAGTGTACTTAAAAGCAGAATAGAAATGTGTTTCTGGGCTTGAAGGTCTCATCTATAAATGCATTTAGCTCTTGATCTGCCAGAACAATTAATGAACAATGGATCCTCTTAAACATGGAAAATTTGTAGACCCGAGCAAGCCCTGACTTAATATCACAATAAATATGGCTCTGTGGTATTTTCCGCATGCATTGTGAGCACATAGCACCATGAGGCCCAACAAAAGTCTTGGAAAAATTTATTCAACACATCTCTGTTGCCACAGTGAGCCTGCCACCATCAAAAGAACCAAAGGTAAGCAATCCTGCCATCCTCTCATTTAGCCAAGTCCACATTACCTGGGAACATAGATGTAGCATCTCTAGCTTTCCTTGTTACTATAATATACCTAAGTATAATTCAGCTAGCTTTTGCTGTTTTGAAAAAGTACAATACACATCTCTTCCAGCTTTACAAGAAATAAAAGACCCACAGATCAATGAAATATTGACAAAAAATACTGATTTAAGCAGCACACACATAAAATGATTTTTTCTCTTTGAATTTCACGTATGATGATTGATTCAGTCAGTATGTCTATGGGCAATTCTCTACAAACAGCATTTAAGTATGCAAATGTTGGCTCAACAGTATTCTGTAACCCACGAAACTGCTAAATATCAAAGTTGTTTCTGTGAGTGATTTGGTATCCTATATATAAAACTCTAGATTGTCACACAAGGCAGTAACTGTGACAAAAGACCCAATCTAATCTTAGCATTCAGTCCTTTATAATTAAACATGGGGGGTTTTTTGCTGGTTAGGGACACATTTTGCATTGTGTCACCTGTTTTTTTCTTTGAACCCTCAGTAAAATGAAACAGGGTAATATAAGAACTGCTGGAAGCTCTGCTGTACTGGCCTGTGCTTAGAGAGCAAGAAAGTTGCCATACATTTATGTACACAAGGTTCTTCTTTGATGAAATGCAATATTCTATTGTTCAAGTACCTGTTGCTGCTAAAAACCAGCACCATTTCTCCCCTACCACTTCTCTCTTCCCTCCTCTGCATGGATGATCATCTATGTGGCTACTGCAATTGTGCTGTTCCATTTTACTCACTTTCAGTTATGTTCATGAGCTCACAAACCGGTGTTTTAACAATAACATCTAGTGGTGCTTCTTTGTTTCTTGAATTTATGTATAAATTATTTTAGGCAAGCACCTGTACAGAGGGATGCAGTCAGAGCCAAATTCACATGAAACCTTATGCTCCAAGCGTCAAGCCTATGCTGCAGTCAAATGCGAGCTAACACTGACTCAGAAGATGTCTCAGGGGAGCACTGCTGTTAGCACAAAGCTAACAAGTCCTGCTACTTACCACATGCCTAGTCTTTTTCTCCTTCAAAGAACAGTACTTTCTAGCTTTACCTCATATAGGAAACACTGTCAAAAAAAAACCTGGTACAGACTTGGGAAATAAGACTTAATTCTATCCCTGTTTTGCTACTGACTGTGGACAAGCTAAGCTACTGATTCCCATCACACCATTTGTCTGGTTTATTAATTTACACTGTAAGTTCTGCAAGGCAGGAAATCTCTCCTTCAAACTCCTGCAAAGAGCTCTTTCACACAAGGGGACTTTGGGTTGTCCAAGAAAGAGGAAGTCTGTACTAATATAATACTACTGCTATTACCAGTAGTAAATTTCATATTGCTTGCACTGAGCAAAATTGTTTATCAATACATATTACATACTTTACTACCAGAAACTTTGTTAACTAATTTTGCCATTCTCAGAGGCAATGACAGTACTATATGCAGTCACCTCCTGTTAGAACACTTCAAGGTCCCTGATATGGAGCTACCTCCTGTTTATTCTGTTGGTGACTCCGTTATGGTTCTATTCTTCTTTCCATCTTAGAATTGCTACAGAAAGATCTTTCCACTATTCTTCCATACTCATGACAACCTTCTGAAAGAATTCCTATTTTTGGGTCTGTATTAGTTAATTACTTCTACTTATTCCAAAGTGAACTGTAATCAGCAGGGAACTCTTCATCATCCTTCGGTATGTTTAGCACCCTGAAAGTGACACCATTTGCTAGGCTTTTAGGAATCAGCTTATTGCTTTAATTCCTTCTTATGAGATTCAAATTTGCAGGTCTCATTCTTCATCCAGTCATTACCAATCTTTGCTTACCATGGCTCTAATTTGACTACTTGTCCCTTAGTCACTAGCTTAGATACTGATCTCCCCTGTGCACAGTGGAACTTGTGTCTAATCTTCCTTTTCTTTTTTCAAGGACAAAACACTTATGTGCAGTACCAAATTAAATGTCTCCACACATATTTCACTCCTATTCCTCCTACATTTTTTTTACTGTTGTTGTTGATACCAAATTACTTATTTAAGATCTCGACTTGGCACTTTCTTTCTTACAATAATTTCTCTTTAACATCTGTCCATTCCAGCTTCATTTATTTTTTACAAGTCTCAGCTACCAGGAAAGATTTTTCCTTCTCTCCAAACAGGAAAACAAACACAGCTTTCACATTCTCAGCCCTGTTTTGTATCGGCTGCCTGAAATTCTAAGGTAGCTGTCAAGCCAAATCTGGTTGTTCTGTGAGCTGTGAAACCAATAAAGTTTGCTGTCCTGGAGTATTTCCTATATCCCTGCCTCATACTCCTGCAATTACTGCAGGTTTTCACATGCCCTCTATAATCTCATTATCTGTAATACCATCACTTCTTTTTCCTGACCTCTAGATTCTTCCACAGTACCTTGGGCAAATAAGTTCAAAAGTAATTTACGGAAAACGGAAGGACAAAATGGTTTTACCAGAAATTGTATGCTATTATAAAATGAAGTAACTTTAAACGATCAGCTTTAGAGTAGAATTTTTCTTATTTTGCATCCAAATCCATAGATCTAGAAAAGAAGAGTTAGTTAATTTGCTCATATGTGACGTTAATTCTGAAATGAGATGCAGCATAAACACCAGCAGTTAGTATTTCACTAGCACCCAAGTTTTTATTAGCTTCTTATGCAAAAAACCCAGACAGTTTACCACAGGAACCCAAACACCTCAAATACTCAACTCTTTTTCTTGTGTTGACAAAAATTTCCATGATAAATAAATATACATACACAATAAAAGACAGGAAAAAAAGGAAAGGCAGAAACAAAGTAGAATGCATTCAAACAAATATTAATAAGTGTAGTTGATAACACGCTGATGATATTAATCCCTGCAATATTTAAGACACTTAAACACAAAAATATGAATTGTACCATCTAAAACAGCTTTTGATCTTCCCATCTAATTTAGAAACCAAGAGTCAAAGCAATGAATCTAGATCCAGTTTACTAAACAATAGGAAGTCTTGACTAGACATGATAATTATGACATTCCAAGGAAATTACATCATCAGGAGGTCTGTATATCTGGAACGCAATTTTTAATTTGCCCTGGCAACAGACTGTATGTTGTAGCCAACAACAAACTTGGTTGCAAGTGTCAAACTGGGCTGAAAATCTGTGTTTCATGCTGACACAAAATGGCAGTAATATCAACACCTGCAGCTTGCCAGGAAAAGCAAAGTGGTTCAGAAGCTTCTGACAGAACAACACAGACACCCCAATCTAGCAACTGGCAACTGACAAGTTCTACACTTCACATGATTTTTATTCTCACACTTTCATATATATGTTTTCACATGTGTGTGGAGCACACTGCAGGTATGCATCAATGCTATTCACAGCTGAGGCACTGGAGACTGACAGCAACTCACATTTCTACACCTTCCTTTGTGTGCTGCAACTCCCTAAAGCCCTTTGCAAAGCAACAAATATCATACCCAAGGAGAAACAGTGATAGGTCATAAATACAGTAGTGACTTTCTGTGCTCGGGCTTAGCAGCCATCCTGAGTACAACAGTATGTCTGAAATATGAGTACAAATTAATCTGAGTAGCTCTGTCTGTGAGGGATCTTTTATGCAATCAGCTGCACTACTACGGGTTGTATCTGCAGATCTTTGATACCACTGTAGAAGGATAGCAATTTCATTAAATCAGTATTTGCACTCCGCTGAAAGGCCAGTAGGTTTCCTCAAGTTTCCCAAATGTCCTAAATGTGTGATCTTATGCTAAACCGTGGCCATTGGAGTGAACTGGCAAATGTACACACTGGATAAACAAAACTACTTATAAAGCAACTGCAGCTGCACTGGTAGCAGTAGCAAAGAGCAACTTGAACCTATCTTTCAATGCTTCCTGCTGCTCACCACAGATGAACAGCCCTCTGCATTTATTGAAGAGAACAGTTCGCTAACCTTCAGGAGCTGAAATTCAGATACCTGCTTATAGCTGCTCTTCTGTGCTCCCTTGCTCCTCTTTTAGCTTCACACATTTATGAGTTCAGTGGTTTGGACAACACTTCTGTGGGCTTTCTGATCTGGAACCACCCCTCCAGCATCACACACCTATGCAGGCACAGCAGCACACAGTGCAGCAGTAGCCGTGTAGCTATCCTCCAGGGGTCACAATTGGGTTACAAATTCTATAAAATGTGATGACTGTGCAGCCTGATTTAGAGCAATTTATTCACATCCTTCTTCATTAAGATTCAAATGGAATAAGTAAGATAGAAATTGAACAGATACAGAAATTGTGCATGGCTTGCTTCTGTAGTCAGTAAACATTTATTCACTAGGCACAGCTCTCTCTCATGCTCTCTCTCTCGTATTCTCTCTCTTTCCCTACCCTTCTTGCTTGCTGTTTTAATGCATAATTAAGAAGGTCAGAATTAATGAAGCAGTGTGGAGTAAAGTTCAAGGAATCCCCAGGCACTATTTATTTTATTAGATCTCAGGCATGAACATCAGATTGGCAGCATTAGAGGCAGAGGCAGCGTAGCTGGCAGCCATCCAGGGGAGAAGCTACCAAGGGATTCTTACCTGCAGTGTCAAGTCATTGCTGAGCTCCCTCCCTGCAAAAATCACCCGCAGCTGGTCAGCTGGAACTCCCTGTCGCTGGGCAACTGCCTCCTTCAGCTGGAGGATGCTGGCATCCGAACCAACCTCCACCGGGAAGCCATGGCTGGAGTTGAACCTGACAAACACTGAACAAGAGCAAAAGATCCTTTTAAGCCAGCATTTCTCGTGACATGTTTATACTAGAATGACAGCGAGAGGCTTACTCTTCAATTACAGGAAGCATGTACTATTTTCAGAGAAAAGCTATTAATACTCCAGTGTAGTATTTTTAACCCCCTCACGGAATAGTGAGTGATCAATAAATAAAACCCACGTGTTTCCCCTTGGCAGTGCTAGAAATGACATAGAGCATTTAGAATCAAAAGAAACCCAGCTAGGCAGCTGTCCAAGTAGTTTCTACCTGGCACAATAGATTTTCAGTTCAGTCCTAACCTTCAGAGGCACAGGGCACACGCACTTTCTGTGCCCCTTGTGCACTTCCCTAACATATATAACAAATAAATGCAGGAAACTGAGGTATCCTCTAGAGCCAAAATATATTACACTAAGCAAGGGAAAACGATTCCTTGTTACAAGGTAAAACACAGGCATACAGACTGGTTTCCCGCAAATGTAATTCTACAGAAGATAATGATGGAGAGGAAATCACATGTTAGAAGAAATCAGAACCACAGAATTCTTTATCTGGGTGTTGTATTACAGCACAGTCTTTTCCGAGTTCACTAAAATATCTGCAGTACATAACTCCTGTCAGCATCCACCTTCAGTGCAGAAAATCACTACTGCACCAGTCATATCATTTTTAGAGCTGCAGCAACTGGTTTATACACCCAGAGAAGCCTGGCAAACAAACTCATAAGCTTCCTGCCATTCAGCTGGCAGAGCTGTTTTTCATAAGGAGCTTGAACGTGCTCATTGAGCCCTTGGTCAGGGGAATGACTGCAAGGCCTATGAAACAGGAAAAAACCTCATTACATCCATCTCAGTCACGGAGATTGTATGTACAGCAGACATGTTCCCAGTGGACTGCTTCGACCAATACCTTCACAGGCAGGAAGCAAAGGAATTACCAAATTCCAATATAAAACAAAAAATCATTTATATCAATTATACCTGTCACCTAAACTGCTTGGGTATTGATTGCAACAACCAGTCTTTTTAATGACTTATTTCCCATTCCCACTACCATGTTTTAGCTGAAGATGTTATTCCTTTGCATTTTTGTTGACTAAAAGAAGCATAAGCTCAAGAATACTTACAGAGTTTAAAGAAATAACTATTTTTAAAACTAAAAATATGAGTTTTATGATTTTTCCAATGTATACAACTATTGTATTGTTATATACTCTACTTGACAACTCCAATGGTGTTAGATCCTTTAAGAACATTTGAATATGGCTGAGGTTGCTATCCATTGTTTTGCTTAGCCACCAATGTTGTAAGTATTTGCAATTTCACGTGTTCATTTCAGATCTGGCTACTCTTTAAGGGATAAGACCATATTCCAATAAAATTAAATGCAACATTTTAAGTTTTGTACTTGAAAGTACCCTCTTAAAGTACTAAAATGAAGGGTAAGGTTGCACAATGCAGTTAGGCAGGTGCCCTGCAGTGTGTTATGCAGCTTCCTGCACTACATCTCATTATGGGATTTGATTTCTATTAAAGGGTGTTCTGAAAATAACTAAACTGTGCAAGCTGTATATTCAGACTGTTCAGAAGAATTTGAATTGTATTTGGTTATGGATTGGAGACCAAAGGGGTATGTATATGACAAAAAAGTAGTTACAGCCAATGGCAATTGAACATTTCCCATCTTTCCAGGAACACACAATGCTCAACTGTAAATAAAATTATCCATGCCAATAGCAAAATTAATAGTTAAATCAATGGGGATCATACTTCTTTAATATGCTACACTGTGACTATCTATGTCAATATGTATATTTTAAGATATTTATATAGATATGCTCACATAGACACATAAAATGCATACATGTGTATCTCAAAGAGCTCTTCCTAACTAATACATAACCCTCTTTCTCTTTAGTCTTGCAAAAGCCAATGCTATTGGTTTTGGAAATGGAAAAAAAATCCGTAGATGCAGTGAATGCAAATCAAATGTCATTGTGAAAGGAAAGTGCTTTATGAAAGTAGTATAAGAAAGCACCATTTAAATTAATTGTACAGTGGTATTTATTTTTAAAGGCAGTATAAATCCAACACACTTACTGGAAATGCAATTCAAGTTCAACACCAAGAATCCCAAACCCTTCTCTCAAATAAATTTATTTTTATTCACTTAAAACAGCTTTATTCTCTTCCTCCCAACATGTATGAGGTATCAGGAATTTAGTCTCCCAATTCTTACCACAAGCAAACATGGGAAATGAGTGTGACTGCATAATTTTGCACTTTACAGCACATAAGCCTGATAGGCTAACTCAGAAAGAAATGCTAAAATGCCAAATTTGCTTGCTGGAAAATTCTAAGCCACAAATATTTTTCCTTTAAGCACTTTTATTCTATTATATAGTCTGCTATCCAACAACTCTTTCTAATGTAAAAGAACAGAAGAGACCTTTGCTTACTTGCACAGAGCATAAAAAGATTGAATACAAGCCTTCATTCTGTGGAATAAAACCAGAATTTCATCAATATAATATTTCAAACTGTCTTCTTAGGAAAAATAAACTTATTTTCTTTTTGACATTTCACCTCAATAACTAAATAATCAATATCAAGTTGATATTGTTAACAACACACATTGTTCAAGAGATCACAGGTGAAGTTGTGCAGACCCTCCAGACCTCTTCTAAAGAATATGTATGTTGAAAGATATAGAATTTGAAGTTTGTCTACTGGCATTTAAATAAATATTGACTTAACTGAAGACTAGGGAATTTACCTGAGGCCTAAACTGCTGGCAGAAATCCAAAAGAAATAAATAGAGTTACTCAGACAGAAATACATGGGGCAGATGTGTAGGGGAGTTGCAGAATTTCAGTGAAGGTTGGAAGAAACCCTGGGGGCAGCCACCCCTGCCAGAATCTCAGCAGGCCACATTCCAGAGTCCTGGGATTCAGCAGCCTGTCTTCTTTGACAAGTCATAACAAAAGTTCCAAAGCCTTAATCCCCACTGTTATTAATCCAGCATCTTTTCCAGTTCTTAATGGACAAGGTAAATGCAAAATATTGGAGAAGCTTAGGCCTTGCCTGTGAACAAACTGTGAAGGCACAGTCTTGATACAGAGAAGCAGAGCAACGAACTGCGGCAAGAATGAAAGGAAGTTGTAGATGTCTTTACATTGCTGCATACATGACACAAATTTCCTTTTTAGTTTCGACATAAAATAGCCAATTCTTTTTCTTCCTAAGGTAATGAATGGCACAATCCTGCTTTGCTTCACACCAAACAAAAGCTATAATACCAAACATATCATTTGTGGCAAAATAACTCACATATTTAAAATTTAAGATCTTAATCAATAAGATCTAATTCCCCATTCTTCCTATGGACAAAAAAAAAAAAAAAAGGAATGTCACAAATGTTTAACCTAAAGACAGTGTAAAGTATGGGAAACTTTTTTTTATTTTTAAAAGCCCTTCCCCTACTGAGGTCAGGCAAGAAGACCTTTGAAATGTAATTTTCCTAAGATTGGTAGGAAAAAAAATCTTGTGACAGTATCTGTCTGTGGTGATCAGATCCTCTTTGCCTCAGCACACAACTTGAGAACACAACTCTTAGCTCAAAAACCTACATCTAGATTATTTCACACTTGAAAGTATTATTCCTTCCTTTTCAGTATTACATTTTTCTCATAAACTGTGATTACTAATTTATCTAGTACAGCTAACCATCTTAGTACATATTAAAAACAGGAAAATGCACAGAAAGGATAAGTAAAACAAGAGAAGGTAGGAATCGAAACAATGTAAAATCCTTGCCTCCTGATAAAGTACTGTAGAAATGTTCTGGAAGTCCCTCTCTTACCATACAACTGTGCATCACCTCTCAAGGCACAGGATGAAAGCAGCTGCTCCAAGTATCTTTTTTATTTCAGTGAATAAAATAAAAACATATAAAACACATTTTTTCATATCCCTGGGGCTTTTGCGTCTTCAATCATACAAGATATTGTTCTGGTATTTTAATCTTTAGACTCAATTAGCATTATATACATTTGTAGACACTTTATAAACCCCAGTGAACATTAGTTGCTTCCTGGAATTTCCACAACCTAAATTGTAGAAATGCAACTGTAGGATATATGCAGTGTGAAGAACTAGCAGCAGAGCACAAGATAATGGGATGGCACTAAATCTTATTCCACAACTTTTTATTGTTATTTCCTGGTGCTAGGGGGACTGAAAAAAGGGAAAGAAGTAAAGCAAAAGACTAAAGAGAAACAAAAAATGGAAAAATATGAGTTGAAGAGACTCTGCAAGCTGAAGTCAGGACTGGAAAGGAATAACTCAGAGTTGTGTCAGGTTTGTATTACACAACCAGTCAGTACATCTTAATGAAAGTGCAATCAAAATTTGTGCAACGTTCCTTGAACTTTGTCTCTCCACAGCAACTTAAGCAGCCTGGAACTGATATGGTCCTTTTCTTCACATATCTGTGCATTTAGGTTCTGCACTGGAATAGGAGACCTTCCCAACATCTTTAGGTCCCAAGAGCACTGGAGAGCAGGGTAGTTCAGTCTGCTCCACTTTAATTTCTACCCTACTTCCACTACATCAAATCCCACTTTGGAGGCTGTCACTGTCACAAAGCTCTGGCCAACTGGCTTGCCTGATTTTTTTCCTTGACATAAATATGTGATAAAATAAAATTTCATCATCATTGGAATAAGCATTCCCATAGCAATTCATGAATCCCTTTCATCAATTAACAAAAATATCCTTAGCACTCTCCAAGAAAACTCTCAAACAGATGTCTTTTCATCAAAAAGTTGCCAAATTCTGACAATTTGGAGCCAAGTTGAGATAGCAGGATCCTGAGTCTTGATGCCCTGGCACCGAACATTCTGCGAACAACTCCCTTCTTCTTCAGAGATGGAAATACAACTACAGGACCTCTGCTGTCTACACAAGGAGGGAGATAGCGTCTCAGAAATAAATGATTTCACACATTTCAGTCTGTATGGCTAAAAATCAACAGCTTGAACACTACCTCAAGATGAGTGGGTTGCCGTTGCAGATATTGATGCATTGGTATGACATTTTCCTGGGAAAATGCCCTGGTGTGTATTTTGCACCAGGTCCAGAGTGACAGGTATATGCAATGAAGTTAACCCTGACTTAATGAGTTACCACTCACTGCTGAGCCATGATAACGGGAAGGATTAGGTCTCCTCGATCACTGCATTTGTGAAATAAAATGCATGCACATTAATGTAAGCCAACTTTACAGCCGCAGCAGAAAAAGAGCCTACACAGGCAGTAAGTGGCAACTCATTAAGCTGGAGTAATTTGGTTGCTTCCGATCATTTGTAAATTACCTTCACCTAACGAATGATTTTATGATGTAGTCACACATAGAGAGCGATGTAGTAATCTAACATAAACAATGTCTATAAAACCTCATCCTTGGTGAGGTTATCTCTCCCCTTAGAAAGGAATAAACTCTCGGGAAAACATTTTTAGTGCTGGGTAACACCAAATAAATATAATAAAAAGTGTTCCTTGATAATTAATTTAAATTTTAAGATTGAGATTTCTGGTGGTTTTATTTACTTTTTAAATAAAAATAACAACTGGTTTTTAGTCAAACTACTGTTTAGGGAAAGCAAAACAGTATTATTCATAAATACTAAATATGTACCCAACGCCAGTTTTCTACAAAGTCATGAGCAGCACAGAAAGGGTGAGTAGGGACAGGACATTTACCTCCATCACAAGATTTAGGGGGCATCATATTAAATTTTTATGAGGCATGTTCAAAAGAGGCAAAACCTCTATGTTTGCCCACACTACTAGCAACAGACCTTCTGGAAAACTCTGCCAGAGAAGTGGTAGATGCACAATTTATAAATTTGGCTCATGGGGAGAAAAGAAATGGGCAGTTTCAGGCATCTCAGTAATCTCTATGCTGGAAACAAAAGAATAATACACAGAAGTATGCAATAAATAGTTTATATGTAGGTTTTGAGCTCAGAAAAGCAATGCCTTTCATATGCTGAGCCAAAGAGGAACTTATGACTGCAAGGAAAGTAAAAAATACCAGATACCATCACACAATTTTTTTCCCCCCTCCTTTTTAGGAAAATACATTTTTAAAGCTTCTGTCATTTGAGTTGGAAGGACATCAGGGAGAAAGATCATCTCTGCCTGCCCTATGGTCTTTCTTCAGAAAGGTCTCTGCTTATGGTCGCTGCTGGAGACAATAATACATTTACAGTTCTTTTTTTTTACAGGGATTTAACAGTCTCTTCTGAAGAAGAGTGCTCTTCTGTAGATGTCCTGGGCTTGTATTTCCATACACATACTTAACAGGTTAACAGTTTCCTCCTGACTCTTCATGCTACCAAGTAATCCAAACCAAGAATAGAGACAAATAAAAAGGACAAGAGCTAAGCAGTAGCCTCTTTTTTTCCTCCAGAGCTATGCATGTGCATGCAGTTGCTTTCTTGTATTGCAGCAAGGCCATTTTTACAAATTGCAATAGCAATTCTCACAGTAACCTTATTTTGTTCTAGGAAGTATGCCTTTTAATCCAAGACACATGCTAAATTTGTTCAGTAAATTATTTCCTGTGATTAATTCACTCAGTTTTACTATTCTCTTTAAGCTGGAGGAATGCATAGCTAGCTAACTCAACACTACAATTATGCTGGCATTTCCTTTATAAGTCTCTTAAAAAATGCTATTTTCCTAGCTATTTTTGCCCTGATTTACTGGCTGCTTATGTCAGCACCAAGGTGCCATGAACTTCCTTGATACAGAATCAACCTAAATTCGTGTTTCATTTTAAATAGATGCATACTGTTCTTTAATGTGCTTGGATATGGATAAGAGTCTTTCAATTCCACATATTTCAAGCCATATGCTGCAGCTTTCTGTATTAAGAGGAAGTATTACACTTAAAAATAAAATGTATACTCTTGCAGCTTTTAAATTATCCCTGTCCTATGAAAGAATGGGCCAGTATTTTTGCAAAGACTGCAGGAGTTCAATGAAATTCATAAGAGGGTCAGAAAAGCTGAAGTAGGACACTGCAATAGCTTTAAGGCTGTAAAGGGAACTGTCAAGGTGAAGACTTCAGTAGGGAGATTCCACCATTTCAACAGTTACGCTCATTTGCAGTTCCACATGAAATTTGATATAGTTTTCTTGTGGCATCTACATTCATCTAAATACCAGAAGTATTTCTGGACAGTTGAAGTTCCAGTCAAACAAATGTATGATAAACATGGCAGCTGTCACACTCAACTAAGGCAAGAGCTTTCTCACCTTGTGAAGTTTGTTAGATGCTCAGTATAGAACAAAAAAAGTATAAAAATGTATAAAATCCACATGACTATGTAGAAACAGATTAGTTCCACACATAAAAACCCCTAAAGTCCCAGACAAAACATACCTACATACCTACCTACCGACATGGAAACTTTTGGTTTCCACTTGTTTCATTTTTAGAACTATGACAAATAACACCAAGCCAAAACTCCAGGGAATGAACATTGTTACAGCCCTGTTAAGCCCAGGACAGTGGGCTGTACAAGTACTACATGGCTGGATGCCAAGTGTATTGCTTGAAGGGAGAGGATGAGGCTGGCTGCTCTGGAGAACAGAAATATTAATAGGGCTTCTTTCCTTGGTGTTTGCAGATCTAATGTCAGCTTTTGATTGTTGACATTTCTTTCCTTTTACTCATCCCGTTAGAGGGGATTCCAATATCATGAGAATCATGTCCTGATCTGTTTCAAAACACACGATAGGCAAATGAAATTGTATTTCTTCACTGAGAACTTAATTTTAAGGCTACCTGATGCAGCCTCTTTTTTTCTTAAGTATCTTTCCATTTTACCCATTTTACTGATAAATAGTTCTTGACTAGCAGAAAAATAAGCTTTGATGTTGTGGGACAGTCCAATCCCTGCCCTTCACCTTTAAATGCTAACCTCATCCGACTCCTTTCAAACCAGGGGCACCATTTTTCTTCCCCAAGACCTCTTTTCTCACCAGTAAAACTACGGCAGTGGCAGAGCAGCCTGAAGAGACACTACCAGGGAGGGCACTGGGGGCACCACCAGCCCTGACTGTCCCTGCCTGGCTTCCCCAGGGGCTCCACACTCTGCCCAGGGCCCCTGGGGTCACAGTCCCTGCCTCTGCCACACCATTTCTGCAGCAACTTGGAGTCTACCCTGACGGGTCCAACTTAAATTCTTAAGGCAAAATTACATCTATTAAGGATGTAATGTAAAGATGAATTAAAGATTCTAAAAAGATGAATTAAAGATTCTACTAGCTTTAGTAAAACTGTCTTGGCTGGCAGTAAAATTTAACCACGTAAATCAAAAAAGAACTGCAAAATGATGGGTTGCCAAAGAAATTTAGAATTGTGTCATAGGAATGTGTAGCCAGCTTTTCTTCTGAACTGGTAAAAAATAGAAGTTCTTGTAGCTAAGCTTGAACATTTACCATATATAGAAGATAATTTTCTCCCTCTTGAGTTTTTCAAAGCTCTTCCCACCCATGTTTGGGGTTTTTTTTTTAACATCTACTTTTCCTATCTATCTCACAGCCAAATAACAAGCACCTTTAAGTCCTTGACACAACAAAATCCCCAGCAGCCACTTTTGCGATGAAAAAACATATGGCCCAAACTTACTGACAAAAATAGTCTGACATTCCTACTATGAAACTGCTAGTTAGCAGGAAGAGAGAAACACCATTTCAAATATTTCTGTGACACACAAGAATCCTACAAATTCACTATATTTTCTGAACACAGACACACAGAGAAATTTATTGGGCCTGTTTAAAATTTACATAATGTAGTAATTTAAAATCTCCCCTTAAATATATTAAATGTATTATTTATAAATATATATTTATATTTTGTATACATGTTTAAACCCCTCAACTCAGATGCTATTATTTCAGTACAGAGTCAAATCCCACTCACTGAGCAGACATAGACATGAGCTGGCTAGGAGTATGGACTCCACAAAAATGCTCACTGGGCACTTGATTCAAATACTATCACAAAAATGAAAAAGTAAAAACTCAGAATAATGAAATGCCAAAATACAGTAGGAGGTCTCTCAGGAGACTGAAAAATGGTGGTGTATACCGTATACCAATTAAATATGATGGGATGAAAATTGTGAAACATTTCACATACAAGGAATTTTGCTTCTGTTTTGTTGTTTGGGTTTTTTTAAACCAACTCTAAGCAGACTGGAAGCATGTATAAATTATAGATAAGCACAGCAAACACTGAAGATCATGTTGAGCTATGCTGTGCCACAAATGTACTGAATACGTTTCTTGCCATTTTACCAATTCTTTGCCAATCTGTTTTGCTGGATTTACCTTTACTGTCCAACGCATCAGCAACTTTGAGGAAGATAACATAATGATTTCTCTCTCTGTTACATCTAGGTCCATAGATGATATGAACTTAGATATTTGAAAGTTTGCAGGTTTATCATTTTCAGGTATATTTCACTAGAAAGCTAAGAAACTATAGGGTTTTTAAATTAAAGACTAAGAAAGCCATATAAAGTAATTCCATAAATTTAAAAAATGGCAGCCTCATAATCTGAAGTTTTAGCTTATTGCCATGATAGATCAAAATGTCTTAAATATCAGAATATGAAAACTGTTTATCTAGTTAGCTCGTAATTCCCCTGAAAGAGCAGTTTCCACTGCCACATGTACTGAAGCCAAAGATTTTCTGGGCATCTATCATTTTGAGAATGCCAGACAAAGAAAATTTGCTATGTCAAAAGCAAGATACACATAAATTAAAATGTGAAATAACAGCTCAATTGATGATGACAGGATGAATCTGTTCCTTCTTGTTGAAGTGAAAGCTGTTTTAAAACAGTTTTTTAGTTAAAATATTAATTTCATTAGATCAAAATTAACACATTTCCCCCAAAAAAATTTTCCAGGAGCTCAAAATGCAAATTCAAAGAATTTTCAGCAAGGCCTGAAGTTACAGTTTCTGAACAAGGAGAAAAATAAATCTATATTTGATTACATGTAATTCTCTATACATGGCTATTTTACATTAGAAAAGATGAAGCTTTGTGAGAGGCAGCTAGCACAGACTGCACCTAACGTCCAACCTTTGTGAATGGGTCACTGCTGCCAAAGTGTATCTGCATAGCACAGTTCTACACATTCTCTTGCAAAAAATCCTGGCTGGCACACCTTATAACCGTGGGTAGAAGACAAAAATGCACCATCATTTCTGTGAGGCATGTGAGGTGCAACACAGTTTGAAAGAGAAGAGTTTTTCTTAACTTTGTTTGGTTTTAAAGGCTGACCAATTATTTCAGCTCTCTGAAGAAAATGTGGTAGACCATTATTATGTTATTATTTGGGGCTGTGTGCTGTGTTTCCATTGTCCCTGTTGTTAGGAGGATTGATGCTAGAAGAGCAACTTAGTTTTTCCATGTGATTTTCTCTTCTTCAAAACCTATTTTAAAGCCTGAAAGAACGGACAGTCTTTTTCGATGAAAAAAAATACAAGTTCTTCATTCTAACTATGAATATTCCCAGAAGATCCATCTCAATGTCATGAACACCTCAGTACTCCTCAAGATTTCCTTTCCTTCTGTCTTTCTGACAAACCGCAGGCAGCTGCAGCCCATCACTCCCTGTGCCAGCGCATTTGTCAATTAGTTTGAAGGAAATCGCAGCACAAAAAGCAGAGCTTATGATCAGACAGGAAATTATAGTCTATTATGCAATTTTATTCTTGTCTGTGATTGACTGCACATCAAAGGGCCACTCAGTGGCAGCCACTGATACTTGTTAAGGTAAAAATAGTTCTGCAAAAGCAGATGGTGGAAGCAAGACACCAGTAGATCAGAAATGCTGAGTCTGAGTATAGTATACTTTAGATGAGCCTTTTAGAAATAAGCCAAAAGGATTTTAACACATAATGTTCCTTTGCAGTATACTGACATTACAAACTGTATGGTGTTTTCAGATACAGTGGAAGTCTGCCAAATTCTGATCACAGTTTTCTCTCACACCCTATTTAGAGTGGTACAGGCATCACCACCTGTAAATAGGTAAATTTTTTCACAGCATGTCCTCCATACATAGACTTTATCAGTATATGAATTTAAGAATATGAATAACTCTGTATGCAAATAACCTCACTGAGTTCAGTAAGACTTTTAACATTTTTTTACAATGATTAGGGATAAAATGATTGTGATGTAAAATGCCAACATATCCATCTCAGTAACATACTTAACACCTTATGAACCCAATTGTGTCAGCTTAGGCAAGTGATAAATGTGAAACAAGAATAAAATCAGAACAAGATTTATTTAAATAAAGCCACTAATATTTTAAGCCAATCATCCAACTGAAACCACACCTTTGTAAGGGCATATGGGAGCTCTGAATAGTGACTGAAATTAAAAATGAAATACCATGGCAGGCTAAAGGGCCAAAAATTACAGAAATAGACAATTTGGTCAGATATTTAAAAAGGTATTTGGAGAAACTTAGCAGCAAAATGAAATTAGTTTAAGAAGAATAAGAATTATGAACAAAAATTGCTGTTTTAAACTGTGTACGTCAAGCATTAGATATAAATGTGTGACAACATTTTTGTAAACATCATTTTAGAAAAGAGAAGTAAAATACGGACATATTTATTCTTATAAATTATTGTCCTCTACAAAAAAACCCAGTGCTTTTCTTTAGGTTCTCTTCCCTCCAAGGAATTAAACGTAAATTATAAAGCGGGATCAAAACTGAATAGTTAATAATTCTCAGATAAAAAATATTATACTCATTATGGAAGAAGAAAGATACATTAGTAACAAAAATATATTCAAAAGACTTTGAACTATTATGCATTTGCAATACACATATGCCGGTAATTGCAAAATGGCAAATATTTATCATCACATAGATGAAATCCTTATTTTCTTTCTTGAAAAACCCCAGAAGACCTAGCATATGTCTCATGATTTCCAGAGAATTAACATAGGTCATTTTTATGGGGAGGTTTCTTTAAATTTGCCAAAGACACTGTTATTAACAACGCACTCCTTGTAAGATTTTTTTGTGTGATTAATGTGGCTGAAACAGCAACAGCAATTAACTTTTACATTGTGTTGGTGAAACTGTTTCCTTGCCATGATAAACAGCTTCTATAAGGATATTATTTACAACAAGCAGAGAAACCAAGAATTGTATTAAATCAGATTTAAAAGGGAGTGTTAACCTTCCCCCAGCATCCAGCTTTTCTGAAGCCAGTTTTTTAATGTGCTTTTCATTCCCAATCCTTACTGGCCTAGTAAGAGGCAAGAAGAGCTAGAATCCTAGAAGTTTCTGCCTTTCACGAGCAAAACAGAACAATGCAAAAGAAATGGATTAATGAAGTTAAGGGAGAAAAGATTGGCAGCAGGAAAGAAATAGATCAGATGATGAAGAAAAGGCTTCTCCAGAATTAGAATCATAGAATCAAAAATTAATTGAGTTGGAAAGGACCTTAAAGATCATTTAGTTCTAACCCTCCTGCCATGGGCAAGGACACCTTCCACTAGACCAGGCTGCTCAGAGCCCCACCCAGCCTGGCCTTGAACATTTTCAGGAGTGGGACGTCTGCAATTTCTCTGAACAATCTGTTCCAGTGTCTCACCACCCTTACATTGAAGAATTTCTTTCTAATATCTAATCCAAACTTACTCCCAGTTTAAGGCCATTCCCCCTTGTTCTGTCACTACATGCCTCTGTAAAAAGTCCCTCTCCATGTGTGTTGTAGGCTCCCTTCAAGTACTACAGGATCTCAATCAGGTCACCACAAAGCCTTCTCTTCTCCAGGCTGAACAAATCAAATTCTATCAGACTTGCCTCACAGGAGAGGTGCTCCATACCTCTAATCACCCTGATGTCCCTCCTCCTGACTCACTTCATTATTGGCTGGAGTCCTGGGGACCCCAGAGCTGGATGCAGCACTGCAGGTGGGGTCTCACCAGAGCAGAGGGGCAGGATCCCCTCCCTCACCCTGCTGGATGCAGACTGGGATACAAGCGACTTTCTGGGCTGCGAGTGCACATTGCTTGGTCATGTCCAGTCTCTCACCCACCAGCATCCCCAAGTCCTTCATGTCAGGGCTGCTCTCCATCCCCAGCCTGTGTTGATACCAGGGATTGACCCAACCCAGGTACAGCACCTTGCACTGGGTCTTGTTAAACCACATGAGGTTCCCAAGAGCCACCTTGTCCAGGTCCCTCTGGGTGGCATCCCATCCTTCAGGTGTGTCAATCATACCACTCAGCTTGGTGTCATTTGCAAGCTCGCTGAGGGTGCTAGAGAGAACCTACAGTCAGTGCCATGATTTGGGGAATAAAACTGAGAGGTCTCCATTTTCTTGTGTAATATAAGTAACTCCTGAAGCAGCATGATAGCTTTCTAGGGGTTCAATTTTTATTCAGTTATGATGATGTTATTAATCTCTTTATTTCCTTGAATATAATATTTATCGAAAAAAATCACCATCTCCTTTTCTATCTGATCTGTCTTAGACTTAACATCAGCATTCACAGTGATTGCTGTAATCCTGACAATTCAGACCAGCTTGCCTGGAGAGGTTTTAATGTAGTGAACTATCACTGTAATTCACTGCATGAGATACCCCAGTTGCGTTTATGTTACGCAGCTGAGAATCCTAGCTGCACTAGGGATACAGCTTGACTTACTATTAGAAAGAAGGATTTCTTGCAAAGATCCCAGTAAGACTTGCCTAAGGTGGTGGACAGATATTAAATTATCATTGTGCATTGTTTTGAGGAACTGTGATCAACCACTGAAGCCCTACAATGGAAGAAGACTGAGAGGAGATGGCCAAGGGCAGTGTGCTCCCAAAGCTCACGGCAGGATGTAGGGAGTCCCTGGTGACAGCTGCTGCAACAACAGCTGAACTTGGCTCTATACAAACAGGCCCACAGGGGAACTTTGGTCTAGATAAATGTATCAGTTTAGTGGATCAGCAACTGGTTATTGTTATTGAATGAACCAACCAGTGTTCATCACCAAGTTAATCCAAAGATACCAAATGTCTTCCTCCACATGCCAGACCAGCACTGGGGGCATATCCACACCTCTACCAAACACAGAGTATTAAATAATAGAACTATAAGCAAAAAGACCTTTGGATTCCAATGGGTTTGGGCTGACTTCACACTCCATGTATTCCATCCTGGCCACTGGGGACACTGGTGTCACAACAAAGAGAATATTATACAGACTGGCAACAGGAATCACATTCACATTGTGATTCAACTATATATAGAAATTGCTGTAGTCTGCAAAGTGTAATTTGTCCCGGCATTGTGATTTGCACGTATTGTTTTACAGCTCTCCTAACTCAAAATCCCAGGCAGCATCATACAACTGGGCTCCAACAGGAATATGCTCTTATGCTTGACATAAAATACCCATTTATCTACTCATACCAAATCTACTTTGAAGATATAGAAGACTATGATCCAGCAGGGAGAAAGAGACAATAACAAACTGTGTCTAAAGGACAATTCTTCATACAGCAAATAAGATACAAGGGGTGTCTTACTGTTTTTTTCCAGCACTGCGAACTAACAAAACCTTTACTAATCAATACACCAAACATACTAAATAACAAAGTCAGAAGTTCATAGACTAGAGATAACACAAGTGAAAACAAGCTCAATATTGAAATGTGACCTTGTGACCTTCATTTGGTTCTGCAGCTGTGTTATGAGGGGAATTTACTCTCCCCTGCCTCCTCACTGAACAGGCGATACTTCACCAGGTCATTTTCAGTAAATTATTCTCAGTGTTAGAATTCATCAAGTTAACAGTGGTGATAACTGCAACAAGGCTTGTTCCCTAAATAGTGTTACTTTGTTCAACATGTCATATCAGAGTAAGTTAAAGCCCTTTAAGTAGGCTTTTATGCTGAGGCAAAGCATACATTAAGGTGATGAATTGGTGGGAATCCTGATCAGAGAGAGGTAAATTTGTATTTCTTGCCTGAATAAATTTTACTGTCTTACATTTGGTTTGTAGATTACAGGAGCATGCATTTGGTGACAAAACAGGCCTACTCAAGGAGTTGGAAGCTCAACCAGCTCTCAATCATATTGACATGATTCAGGGAGTAACTGTTTTTTTCTATTGTTTGCAGAAATAAATCAAAGCAATACAAAAATAACACAGGGAAATGACATGCGATATTTTTGTTAATTTTATCTGCATATATACTGCATTTGACATCTTAAAAATTAATTTTTCTAATAGCCCCTTCTAGTTGTGGAATAAATCATCTCATTATCTGCTGGCCTCTGGCACTAATATCCAGCTTCTTTTACAAAACCTTAAAATCTGTACTGTGGGGAGGCTAAATACAATAAATAATAAGAACTACTGCAGAGTTCTTCAATAATAGATTTGTTTTGTGCTAGGAATTTCTGAATATGATTACCTTCAGAAATATTGAATTAACTTTAAAAACACTAAATAACTTATGTTGTCATAAGGGATTACAGATGTTTTCTTCAGCTGTCGAGCCAAATCATTCCCAGCATTCTGATTATTTTAGGACTAATATATATCCTTGGGAAGGGGAATTGAAGCTCTATCATATAAAAACCAGCCAACTACATACTAAAAAAAACCCATTCTACAATTTTCCCTAATTAAAAATACATATTGTCCTTCTGATAATATGTACAGTGATGGTAACAACATTTCAACACCAGCTCCTTCTTGAACGCCATCTCTAAGATTTATTTTATGTAGCCTTTCTCTGAAAATTAGCCTTTTTCTGAAAATATATCCACACACTGTCCTCCAAGTAAGGTCAATCTGAATACAGTACCCAGCAACATCCTTTGCCTACAATTTTAATTCTTGTGTTTTGAAATATGTTTACTAATGCCGAGCATGAAAGAAGTGAAGCAGGTATGTACAAGGGAAACGAAAAAGCTTCAGGAGCTCCACCGAGACCTCAGAATAATGCCTAAAGGTAGAATCAATCTTCATGTTAACAGAATGTTGGGGCAGCAATTGTCTCTGTCAGAACGATCATTCTCTCAGATAACAACAGGGTGACAGCAATCACTGCGAGTTTTTCCTTAGGCAATCTGCATAAATGTGAAGACAACTTGTTCGGGCCTCACTCCTCACTATCTACTGACTCCTGCTAGGGAGCACACACAGATGCCTTGGGGAAAGCAAGGCAAAACCAGAACCTTTGAAGCAAGTTATCCTTTCTCAAAGCAGATCCAAATACTGGGCACAAACTAATGCCACCTGACTTTTTTTTTCTTTTCTTTTCTTTTTTTTTTTTTAAACTAAAACCTATCCAATCTTGAGAAAATAAATCGCATATTCAATATATATTGCATATAATTAAATAAACACAGTAGTTGGATTTTCCAGTTTTCTGTGTAGACTTTCATCAATATGGTGCAAGGTAGAAGAAAGACTGCATGACAAAGAAGTAAGAATAACCCCCAGAAGCTTACATAAATACTGCTTCATCAAAATTATCATATCAAAGAATCTGACTTCAATCACAGATATCATGGCTTCCTTAATTAGCAGTTGAAGTACATGAATCTGCATTTTGGGAGGTATAAGTCTTTTCCAGAAGCATGCGATTTAACATCCACATTTTCACAGAAAAAACTTGAAGAAAAATAGGGAGAATGGGGAAGTACTGCTTTCAATTTCACAACATATGTAAATCAAAATGTCTTTGATACTGAAGCTAATGTAATACAGATCTTTACGGTGTAGGAAACATGATTTATCATCCTAAGAAACAACATGCAAGGACTTCAAGTGCTCAAAATACATGGACTTTAAGCACTACACCTAGACTGACAAAAAATATACTACCAGAAATCTCTTGAGCCACAGTCTGCAAACAAAGAAAGTGCAACCAAGGAGACCATAATCACTTTTAGGGTCCATTAGAAGATAAATTGCCTTTCTAATTAACACTATTCACAAACAGATCTTGGAAATACTGTGCATACTTCTGTGAAAAGGATTATGTAAATAACATGTATTTGCAAAATTGTTGACTTTGCCAAGACTTCTATTTATTCAGTGGAGCAGTCTAGCAAGTCTATGCAGTAAATAATGTAGGTTTTAAAAATCATGATCCATGTGACAATATAAATTTACCCAAAAGCCAAGCTTTAAAGTTTTTTCATATGAATAATGTATACAATAAAAAAAGGAATATGCATAATTAACATCTGACCAGGGATATAATATGTATTTTCAGGTGAGTAGTGTGTACATACAGGATGCAGCTGATGTAAATTTTTATATGCAATTACTGTTGCAGGTAAACACTGCATATTTAATGAGTTTGAATTAGTGGAGTGACACCACAGTTAAACTGAGATGAGCTTCTAACTTAAGAGATATTTTTTGAGTGCTTTAAAAATCAACACACATGCTCATATTGTTTGAAAAATTACTGTCCTTAAATGGTGTAGAAATGAAAATACATAGTATTTGGTTACTGGATTGTTATCACTTTACCTATTTAAAAGTGAAACATCTAACTGAAATAAGTTTTTTTTAGATTCTCTTTCTGATCAGCAGAGCATCTGTTCCCCTAAGTGTAGAAGGTTGGTCCCCCCCAACAGCAGTGCTGTTGTACTTAGTCCAAATATGTGATTGTGACATAGTTTTAAGGAGATGGGATCCCTAAAGGCTGATACAAAGAGATAAAGAGGAGACAGGCTTGAAGGCTCTTCCTCAGATCTGAAATAAAAATTACAGACTTCAAAGTTACATGGAAAGTGACAATGATGAATCTGTTTTGATGACCTTGGACCACCTAAAAGGGGTAGGTACACACTACAGTAAATTGTATTAGCAGTAGAAAGGTTATTGGCAAAAGTGACAGCTGATGAGGTCCTAAGTAGTTGATTAATTTTAGCTACGTAAAACTCTAACAATTTATCCATGAGAGTATTTGAGGCATATAAACTACCAGAGACACAGCAGTCACCCAGGCTACATCTGTAGTCAATGGAGATAAACTGGTAGGATAAATGGCTCTGACAAAAATGACTCAATTTTTTCAATTTGAAAAACTGATTGTAGATCAATCCTACCCTTGGTAAGCATCTCCTGAAACACTGCATGCTATTTCCTCACCTGATTCCTGCCTATTTATCCACTAAGGCTGGCCACAGATATATCTCATATATCCTCCATACAGGGAAGCAATACTTGAAGAAAATGTTAGAGATTATTTATACAAAGCATCTTCAGATTACGTGACACATTACAGCAATTACTTAACACTGCAATGAGGTCTCATTCATCTTAATGCCCTGATGTATAAACGACAATGTTTGAGTAAATGGCACCTCACTAAATGCATCATCTGCATATGCTAACACTGGTGGACTTGGATCTGCTGCATATGTTATCAGCCTCTGTCCCCAGTCTGCTTAGCGAGATATTGTCCAAAGTCTAAAAAACAACTAAATGAATGTGATGCTACTTTCTTAACATTCAATAAAAGGTGTAAGACATTTACAAAGCATGTAGTTCAGTAGAAAGATAATCCTCTAGTAAGCTTCAATAAAAGAAATTGATGACACTTGCTGATCTTTCTACAGCCTTTCTGAGGAAAAGACCTCCAATGTTAATGTAAGCATTTTACTATTAGATGGATGTACTAGACAGTATTCCAACAACAAATTAAATGTGCAGAGTTATATTTTTTCTAGTAATATCCTTCCTTCTTTCATTCCAGCATAGTCTGCTATTTAAGTATAGCCCTTAGCTATCAGCAGTCTTTACTCCCACAAAATGACAATGATTTCTTTACAGTATAAATGCCAACTTCATGTAGCAGAGAAAGAACAGAAACATTGGACAAATTATATGATTATAAATGGTGCTTCAGGAAGTCTATCTGAACTCAGTGTGAACACAGAACTTCAGTGCCCCAGTTCACAACTTCACTCCAGTGGACCATAATTTCTCTTAAAAAAAAAAAATAGCTGTGAGAATGTTACAAAATGAGATTAAGTTTGTGACATAATCACCTTATGGATAACTAAAATTCAGTGGTGGCTCATACACTTTTTTCTAAAACTGGATACAATTAGTTCCATCTCTTGGTGAATTTATTAAATCTTTTGGGGATTATTTAGCTGAAGTGTGTTAAATAAATATAAATCAATCATTACCAAACCAGTGTTGATGTTTACTGAAAACAAATTAGAAAGGTTCTAACTGGAAAGAAGCAATCTGCCTCTATGCACAATTAAAATAAATTCCTCCTCTGCATTCCTACGCACTTCCCTCCAAAATATTCCTTCTTCCTCTGAAGTTCCTTAACAAATGCTTATGAGAAGACCTTTACTTAAAGCTAGAAATTCTTTCATGTTTATAAAGGCCTGACTTTGACATAAAGGTTTCAAATTATTAATAGATATACAAATATATCTATTGACCTCTCCTCCAGGATTGAACTGAATCAAAGAGGTGTTAAATGGCCAAATCTAAAGCAAGAGTCCAAATAATCTTTGTGTTTCTAGTGGTTATGACCCTGCACTTTCTTATATGGCCAAAGTTATTTGAGTATTTCTGTACCTTTGTTGGTGCTCATCTCTTTTCTTTGCTATAAATACTACGTTTCTGGTTAATACAGTGTCTTTTCTTCCTACAGTTTTCTTGCTAAAAGATATTTTTATATACCCTTGCAATCGTATAACAAGTTCTCCCATAAAATGAAAAGTATTAGAGAAAGCAACTGTCTTGAAGAAAGAATGAGCTCTGCTTCAGTCTGTCAAAAACCTCCCAAAATCACACTGCAGCTCCCTCACAGACTCCATGTTGATGACACAAGAGAACACCTTAAAGGAGAAGTGCACTTAGCTGAAAAGGGGGAGCAAAGAAACCAGTGGGACTTTCCCCTTCAATGATTGCTTCACATCATCCTGCAGCTAGTACCCCTCTGGGAAGCTGGGATCTCAAACAATAGAAAAAGGCTATGGAATGTATAGCTGGGTGTATAATGCCTGTGACCTGACTGCTGGAGATGAAAGCAGTGAAACAACAGAAATAGGACAGAGGGGAAACTTAAGCTGATCTTGAACAGATGGTAGCACTTTCTGAGATTATTTTGAGGACTTCTAGAAACTCGTATGGAAAGGATGGACTTCAGGTGAACCAAAAAGGAAGCTGAGTCATTGGCAAGTATACCACAGGAGAGGTAAGTAACAGAAACTAAGGGGAACACAAAATGGTAATGAAGAGCCAAGTTTGGAATAACAAATCTTCCAGGGCACAGAGCAATAAAGCAACTTCAAGAAAAGAGAAGACAGAAAGGCTAATAACAGGTCTTAAATAGCAAACAGCAATCTCACCAACTAAAGTTCAGTTGAAATAGCAATCAAAACATCTGAGAAGACCAAGATCAAAAATCTGTGTATTTCTACTTAGACACCACATAGATATTTGGAGTGCTTGCGTCTAACTGACAATATTAACTGAACAGGCATGTCTGGCACAACTGAAAGGTGGCCAGCAGGAGACTTATGAACATGGGAATAATTTAGATTAAAATAGACCACAAGAAGAGCCTGTGAAGAATTGCTAATGAATGCTCAAGAAAATCTTGAGACTAATGAAGTTAATTGAATGAACATGCATCACAGAATTTCTACAGGTTGAAAGTAACTGGCTAAAAAGGACAAATATAGATCGAGGACTACTGTATCTGTCTTTTGATTAACATGATAACATGACTGAATTTATAAAAAAAAGGTCATGGAGATGTAAGAGAAGAAAACACACATTAATGGGAGAATCCTCTGAACACAGTCTCATATCAGAGAGGACTGTGATACCTAAATTTTCAGAAACCTTTAGTGACCTTTTCTATTCCTGAATGCAAAGGACTTCTCCTATAGTTGAAATACAAACTGTGATCTTAATGCACTAAAATGAAACAAAGAAACCTCTTTGCTATTGCATAATAAACATAAGAAATCCAAAGAAATACAGGAAAGGAAAATTAAAGGAAATTGAAAGGAGGAGCTAAAAGGGTGAAGCATTCACATCAGTGGACTAAGTGTTCAAAGATGCAAGCTCAGAGTAAATGTAATCCAGCTCTCATGAAAATTTCAACCACACTTTAGAGAGTCAGAAAAGTTACATGGCAAAATAAAAGGCTATTTAAATTAAATAAAAGATGAAGATTTGTTGATGTGATGAAAACATTAAAGGATGTGCCCTCATATGATGTTTTTGGGCTACAAAGGCAGCCCAACAGGATTTTGAGAAATAACTTGCAAAAAAAAAAATCAGTAAAGGTTTCTTTTAAATACATTTTAGGCAAGAAAACTGCTATAAAGTCTGTACATTTATTGAATGATAAAAGCATAACAGAATCTCTCAGGAATGACTCAGCTGCTACAGAGAAAAGCTCAGATCTTAGGATAATTTGCAGCCCATGTTCAGGAGCTTAAATAGATCTATCTTTGCAAAAAAAAGAAATACAAGGAACCTTATCAAATGGGAAATATGAGTGAGAAAATACTAAGACTCAACTATAACCAGAAGCACTTCTCCAAGACTTCTGAAGAAACTTAAATATATAATTGTAAGCCTACCAGCTATTAGACACAAGACACAATTTAAGTCAGGCGCAAGCCAAACGTGTCCCCAAGTTTGTACTGCTGGCAGAATATGAGGGAACAGGAGAACACAAGGAAATTACAGGTCTCCTGGTACAATGAATAAGCATCTATAGAGTTTCGGTGGAAGGAGGCATTTCAAAGATATCCTTCACTGATGGAAAGGATGACCATGAGCAAGGAGAGTAATCTGATCAAAAATGTGCATTTGGATTAAAAAACTTTTCACAGTGTCCCTTTAAAGATACTTAAAGAAACTAAGCATATAATAAAGAGAAATTCTCTTGCATGGATTATTGACCAATTTAAAAACAAGAGGGAAAGGACACCAATGAGCAATAGGTTTTCGTAACACAAGGAGACTACTGGTAGAATTCCACAGTAGTTTGTGCTGGACCCTCAGTTGTTCGTGACAGTCCTAAGTGATCAGGGAAAGAGTTGAAAGGTGAGGACAGAAAGTAATTTACAACATAAAAATTGTCTGATATAAAACTAAAGCCAATTAACCATAATCACAATATTGAGAGATTTGTTGATAAGATGATACTAAAGCCTACAACAGTCTGGAAAACATAGGAAAAAATGTGAACAGTGGGCTCTAAATGCCCTCTGTGCCTGAGGATAAAGATTATATGTAGTTCATTGAAATAATCAAATAGATGACAGTTTAAAAGGCAAATTAAAAGTAAGATATATAAAAAAAAGAGAGTGGTATAAAGACTGGAACAAAAAACTTCAATTTGCTACTATATCATTATAGCATTTTTTCATAATTTAAGCAGCTGAACAAAATCTTTACCTCTCCATTTCATAAAATAAAATAAGAAAATAAGAACAGTCACTGAAAATTGTGATAAGAATACTCAGAGGTTTAGTATCTATTGAGGGAGAAACTGAACTGACTATAACTTTTCACACTGTAATATAAAAGTTCAAAGATCCAGGGCTACTTTGTATCTTGTGGAAGTAAATATGGGATTGCTGTCTTTAGGGAGGGGAAATTGGCAAAAGTATCATTTGGCACTTTTCTTGCTATTGTCCTTTCCTTATTATCTACTACAAGCTACCATTGGAGATAAGATTCTGATAAGATTGACCTTGGTGTGATTCAGAATAATCAAGTCTGATGTTTCTATTATCTGAAGCAGTTTAAATTTTAGTCACATTCAAACTTAAAAAAAAAAAAAAGAATTGTTCAGGAGCTGTCTAAAACCAGTGCAATTTGAGAACATACAAAGGCAGACAGATCAGGTCAAAATGGCAGACTGATGGGCAAGTGGAAAGTGGGAATTTGAAATTAGAAGTGGATGTGATCATCAAAAACACAAATGGAAGAAAGAGGCCCTGAGGGACTCTTGTATGACCAGAAATGGAAGTGAGAGGCGGCAAGAGAAATAGACGGATGTGAGGGCCTAAAAGCTAATATGGGTTGATATGATCAACAAAATCTAAACCAGGTGGAGGGCAAGAAAAATTACTTGGAGGTTCTGAGAAGTTTTGAAGACCATTTTGAGATTCTAGCCTTATACCAGGATCAGGAAAAAGGGAAAGAGGAAATGTTGGACTGAGTTGGATGTAGCCAGAGTGGGAAAGCAGAAACTCAAGCACATGCTCAAAGACATAACAAACCAAATGGGAAAGAGATGGAAAACTAATTCATGAATACTGAAAAGAAGGATATATAGAGTTAATGGAAACCACAGAAAGACAAGCACAGTTTTGTAAAGGAGGAAAGAATACATAAAAAGTGGACTGTAAAGAATGACAGGTGAGTTATGGTTGGTCACACAGACAAGTAATCAATTATCTAGAAAGCAATTACCTTAGAACTTCTTGATAGTGCAATGATTCAATTAAGCTGTGAAGTAATTTTATGATGAATCATCTACTGTATTAAGTAAATACGAAGAGAAATAAAGTATTATGAATCAATAACATAGATAATCAGCAATGGAGAGAGCCAGTTAGTCAATAAGTACATATCCAATTTATCAATTATGGGATTAAATAATTATTAGGAAAATAAAAATAGCAATAATTAATTAATATGTCTCATATTCAAAGAATATAGCCACTAAAAAAAAGTATGATGAAAATATTAGTTCTGTTTTACCTTTCACACATTCCTTCTCGAGACATAAGGAAGTACATTTAATTGTAACTTCCTTTCAATGTGCTCTTCAGACAACTTTTTCTCTTGTGTCTATGGTAGAATTTGTTCAATCCTCAACAATAGCTAGGGAAGCTTAAGAAGGAACATAACTTTTGCTATCACAGGTCACAGTTACTGTCAAGCATATCCACTGCTTTTGGAGACCTTTAAAGAATAGAGGTGCATAAAACATAAAGTCTGCGCACTGCAGACCAGAGGTAGACATCTCCTAATGTCATGGCATATGGTCCAGTGTACAGTAATGTTGCTGAAATTTCCTTCCTTTCCTTCAGAGTTCGTGCCTTGTGTCATCTGAGATGCACCATGGGGGGACTTGCACGTGGGGCTGGCAAACTTGGCACAGAACACAAGGGAGAGCATTCACTTCAGCAGGTGGTGACACTTGGAGGCCAGATAAGTAGCAGGAGATGATCTGGAATGGCACAGCATGACAGTGTGTAGGAAATAGGATTAGGTCACAGGTGTGTGCTTTTAGGGTAAAAGTCACTACCTCTTTGCTGCTCTCTCAGCTTACAACACTGCACTGTCTGTAAAGATTGCCTGTCTGGTGATCCAAATGCGAGTGCAACCAGCCAAACACTCCAGCCAGTGCCTAAATTAGTGCATCTTAACTTATTCCTTAAGTGAACTTAAAACACTCATTCACAACTTCGGTATTTAAATCTTCCCAAAGTTGCCAGACAGTGGAACTGGATCTGCCTCAGTCTTACTTAGCAGCCCAAAAGTGTCCCAAAAGCTTTCCTTTCTTGGTTCACTTTCCATTAGTCTTTCTTGAATGTGGCTGATCAGAATGATACCTTTGTGCTTGGTGAGTATTTGCTAACATTCTTTATAATGAAGAGGCCTCTACTTTGGTCTCTTGATTACAATATCTGATATGTTGGCAAAAATAATAATCAAAACCATACAAGGAAACACTTGAAGGCTAATGGGAATACAACGTATCAGCATGAAATGTCATCGAAAGAGTTTTATATTACAGTGTGACTGGATCACCCCCAGTCTCCGGAAAACAAGAATATGACAACACAAATTCAAGAACAAGCACTGCCAATAAATCTAACAAAACCAGGAAAACAAGATATAACTGGAGCATGGCAAGTGCCATGTGCATATTTAAGAAACTGATAAAAGTGATCTTGGCAATTACAGATTCATTAATCTTACCTTAATAGCTGAAAGGCTACAAAAGAAATTTTGAAGCAAAGTATAATTAAACCCATAAAGGTAAAGGAAAAATGAAATAAAAGACAATTTAAGTTTATAAAGTTGTAAAGCTGTGTGCCAAGCTAAATATGTTTTTTTCTTTTAAGACTAGAAAATGAAGATTTAATTGGTCTGGAGTTCAGTAGAGCTAACACATGGAAATGAAAGTGTATAACTTGTATTACCCTCTCTCTACTGTAATATCTTAAAAGCTAAAAAGGAAAATGCGTTATGCTAGAATAATCTTTATTACAGTTCCATACGTATTGGCTTTGGGATTATTAACTCTTTAATTCTTTGACTTTATGGATACTTAATTAAGTTGTACTTTGCAATGCTGGAAGGTATTATCAGTACAGCATAAAGAGTTGGATGACATAAAAATTTGAAACAAGGTGAAAATTTACAGTATTTAAGGTATAGTAGAATATTTTGCTGTAAACTGGTGGCTTATTATGAACAACCAGAATTCACGCAGTAATTAATCACAGCAAGGCAATGAGGCTTTCCAAAGGCCAGGTTTCAAAAATTTCTTAAAGTTCTTTACCAATTATCAATATTCTTCTGAACATATGGACATCAGAAATGGCCATTGTGTCCAGTGATGCTTCTGTAAATGTCATGTATCAGTGCAATTACAACTGATAATCCTCAGCTTGTGTACAGGAATTCCATTTACTCTATCAGCTACCACATCATGCTGAAACTCATGTTACATTAAACAGTGTCTTTGATGACCCTTACATTATTTGACTGTCTTTCAAATGACCATCATGCAAAAGTGGCACAAGCTTTGCATTAATTTTTACTTAAACCGATCCTGGTCAGATTAACCAATGTTACTGTACCACCCAAATCACCTTGTAGAACTGATACACTATAGCTGTGTTACATGTATACCTTCTCCCCCCACCAGTGTCAATGTCTGAAGGTTTCATAAACTGTGATTTTATCTCTCATCATCACTAAAGAATACTCTAGTGTGCTCCTGAGTATCACTTTATGGTGGAACTGAAAGTACCTTTAACTGTTCCTGAAATTCAAAACCAATCAGTCATTTATTCAGTGAAATGTGTATCAATAATTAACATATCAGTCATTGGCCTAGAAAGTCACACAGCTGAAGAACAATTCCCACCCTGGTAGCAGTACTCTAGCCCCAGAAGTAGGCAATACTACTAATGAGTGGATTGTGGTTTTCAGTGTGAGTTAACATGCTGCAGACCCCTAAAGACTACTTCTCCTGGAATCGTCTTTCCTTGAAATGAGGATTCTTAGCTTGAGGCTGAATTCCTTGCACATACGTGAGCATGTAGACTAGTCAGCTCAAGGCTATACATTTTCTTCAAAATCATATCCTTAGACCTTGCAAACTCCGTACGTCCGTACTATCTTTGGAACCATTAGCTTAGAATTCAGACATTTCTTTTATCCTCAGTGTTTGCTGACTTAACTTTTTAAAAAGCAGTATTTCTAGAAAATTACTTCCTTCTACCTTTTACCACTCAGATTTTTAAATATATTAAAAAAACCCTAATGCTCTTAAATAAAGATTAAGGATGTCAAAATCACCCTGATCCAATCGTTTGAAGCCAAGAAAATCTTTTTATACTGCTAAAATACCAGAGGCATTGCACAAATGAGCATGAAAATGTTTAATCTAAGTTGCTCTTAAATTCTGACTACTTAGCAAACTATTTCCAGCTTATAATGTAAACATTCAGTGACACACCAGTAGAAAAGTACAGGCCAGATCTTTATTTTTAACTGGTTCTGGAAAGTTTATTTCTATTTTTAAAAAAATGAAATAAATGATACTGTAAGACTGTGAGGAACTTTGGTACTATCATCTTCCTGACCACCCTTCCAGTCAGATTTTCGTTTCTCTTTACTTCGATTATCTTTCATTAGACATATTTATATTTAAAGAAAACAATTAACATTTATAATAGAATATTCCTTAAACAACAGTGGCTTGTAATTATAAGTGAGGATTTATTCTTGTCATCACTGCTATCTGCAGCAAAATGACCACTGGCTTTAACAGACACAAGGTTTAAGAGGATTGTAGTTGAACTCCATTAATTTTGTGGCATGAATGGGGACTTGTTGTATTTAACATTAAAGAAATACAAATGTAAAGAACTGTTGCTATCCAGAAGAACCTGCAGTCTAATTATTCATTCACAACCTATTACAAGTCCTTACCTGCAAGGTAATGAAGAATTTTTTCCTTCCAAGATTCAAACTGATACTAGCACTGAATTTCTGGATGGGCAATTAAACTATTGATATCCTCACACTAATGAAATCCATATATCTGAATTCAGTATATTGAGATGAGCCATATATCTGCAAAATGGAAAGCACTGGAACACAGTGGCCACAGCTACATGACTTCAAGTCAGAAAAGTCAGATTAAAAACTAAGGGCAGCTGCCTAATGGCAACTTCACAAAAAACAATCAAATCACAGAATAAAAAATACCATGGATTAGAAGTGGAAGAAAATTTCCCAGACTGCAGAACTTTTGCTTTCATTTGGAATCGAATCATATGATGATTATTTTTTTCTTTTAAGCGGCCTGCAGGATTTTCCCATGGTACCCTTTTTATTTGCTCACAGACAATGTCAGGTTAAACAAGCAAAACGGGCAAAAAAGTGCTGATATTTTTTCTCTGCCTAAGTTTGTTGAAAATGTATATACAGTTTTCTATTTTTGTAAGTTTATACTGTTTTACACAAGAGGGAAATTCTTATTTCTTCTTACAGGGAGATACCTAATTTCTATGGGCTGTTTTACAATATGATTTTTGAAGCAACGTTCAAGCATCATTTTTTTAAATTAAATGTGGCATGTGTTTAGAGTACAAAACTGGAAAAGTGATGTTTGGAAAACCAGTGTTACACATGTAGATTACTGTAGTCACTGACCTATCAAATTATTTCTACATGACACTAAGAAATAAGTGAGTATACAGCTTTATTCTGTCCTGCTACTTGCAGTAGGATCTCTGGTAATGAAATCAGCTACTGGTATTTTGAATTTTTGTATATGCAAGACACACAAAATGTGTGCCCTCTTCATAATAAGCATTTATATGCTTGCCTCAAGACCAACAAAAATACCTCACATTAGTGAAAATTTGGCATACAGAGAACCCAAAGACTCTGTAGGTTTGGAGCTGAGCTTCCTTGTTCTGGAACATGATTCATTTAGGACAGGGACTAAGTGCATTTGAGGGACAGCATTGAGGAAGCTTCTTTATTACCCAACATATTGAAAGACAGAGGATTCAACTAGACTGAACTAATTATGGAAAACATGCTTTTAGGAAAAAAAATGACATGTACTTATTTATCTTACTGTCTACAGGTCAAAAAGCAATACAGAAATACATTTTGGCATATTTGAATTATTAGGCTACATATATTTCTTATTAGATTACATTAATGAGATATACATACAGGTTAAAATATTTTCAACCAACTAAACTCCACAAAAAAGATTGAATGTCAAAGCGTATTGTCTTTAACACAAACTGAATCTTTCCAATTAAAAGTCCTGCTATCTTTCTTTGATTTTAATTTCATTACATATTATCTGAGTAATAACTTCCATTTCACTAAGGGACACTTCCAATTCAAACACAGTTATAGATTTAGGTACTTAAAGATTCAGATTTCATAAAATCACAGATTAATTGAAATGTTTCAGTAATAATTTAAAGTTTAAAATATTCTTTTTCTGGTTTTACTCTATAATTGGTAGAGTTTTTGCTATTTGTGTAAAGCCATTTCTGTTTTTTTCTTTCAGTGAGCAGGTAGTAAAAACATAATCACTTTTACTGTAAAAGAAAGATATGGGCCAACAAACAGAGCATCTCTACTCTTGCTATGTTATATAGGACTTATTGGACTGTCCTTATGTAGGACTTCAAGCACCCGGAGAGACAGGCCACCTTTCTTCAACAGATAAGAGTCTTACTATGCATATCATTCCCCCGGTCTATCTGTAAAACAGGGTATATAAAAGCAGTGAACTGGCTCTGCTTTCATTCAGAAAAATGAAAGATGAATAGATATGATGATGACACCAGATAATTACTTTTAAATATATGTGTATATGTTTATAGATGTTAGTATATTAAATTATAAATTACAATGCCTATTGCAGACACAGTAAAGACCATTGTGTTTACAAATGCAGAATTTCAGATGTAAATCTGAAAAGGGGCTGAGACTTTTTTTTCTGTTTTGGCTTCTTTTCAGATTTACCTGGATCCATGAGTGATACATCAAAAAAAAAAAAAAACAAGAAACAAGAAAGACAGAAAGAGTAAATCACAGTAGCCACTCCTGAGCTAAAACGGCATGATTAAAGTTTTGAGAAAGCAGAAATAAGGATATCAGTATTTTATATGCATTTTATTCTGGCTTTTTCAACCATTTTCTCAATCCAGTGAAAATCTGAAGTAATTGATTCTTAAAGTGTAAGTCAATAAAGGAGGACTTTTGTGAGATTACTTATAAAGATTTCTAGCCCACATTCTTGTAATCCAAGGTTATTGCTTGTATCATCATACTGACAGGTTTATCTTAATAAGAAATGTTTTGTGCTAGGAGAATTTATGTTTTTATGCTCAATTACAGTTTTATGTTGGAAGTATTAAGTAGGCAATAAAAAGAGCCTACCTTACATCTAATATTCATTTTTCACATCATGGTCATGAAGGTAAGATACCCTTGGAAATGTATTTCTCTTGTCCTTATTAAGCAAACAATTTGTATTAATTTTGCTTATCTCAAACCTTACCATTTTCAGATGGGAAAATAGTAGGTCATAAATTACATAACCTTACAAGAGTGGTACTTTCCCTTAGTGCCTTCAGTTAGAAGTGGATTCCCATGACATGGAACACTGCATAAATTGAAAAGGAAATAGGCAGTCTCTGCCACAAAGAGTTCACAGTCTAAAGTCAACAAAACATAAAACAGGAAAACTGAAAATCCAAGACTCTCTGCATGAGAGAAGATCTCATTTGGAATAAAGCAACATTTCTTTCTACGCAAAACGAAGAGTATAGCATCCAAACATAATATCCTAATTGCAAATTTAAGAAATCAGACAAAAATAATAATAAACATTTGAAAGGTCCCAGGATCTCAAATTTTCTTTCCTCACCCCTGCCAATGTAGTACTGTACATGCTGCTAATTCCGATGAATAATCTAAGACAAAGCTCAACAATCACAGTTTGCTGCAGGTTAAAAAAAGAGCAACAATAATTATGTTCATTACCATGACAGGTTAGTTAGAGACCAGTAAAAGCTCTAAATGTCCTTTGTGATCTCAATTAAGTTGTTATTAAGAAGAATGCCTAAGGAGAAATTTCACTGTTTACTTCTACTTCTGCACAACACACTGAAATGCTCTAATGCAAAAACACCATAGGCCCCTATCCTTTGTTTCAAGTGACAGTCTGCATTAACTATGCCCTAACATTTTAACTTACTGGGCTAACATATAGGAATCACAGGAGAGAACCTACTACTGATCATTAGGTAGGCTTTGATTTTCCCATCTTTTAGGTTTTTTTGTCCAACATATTCATTAATAGGAATCACGGAATCCTTCAGCAGTGTGGTGATACATGTGGTCACTAAGCCCTGACAAAACAGCACAGTGCAATCTGAAGCCTGAAATAGGAACATTTAGAAGAAGAGAGTAACTCAACCATTCATAACTCATCAGTAAATTATACTGCTTGGATTCCTTAAAGAAGTAGCCAGTAACCAGGCTGGATTAAGGTAGTAGCAAAGAAAAATATACTTAGAAAAATCTGTTTCTTTGAATCATCACAATGCTACAACCTCACAATTTCTCTAGGTTCTCATCAATCATGGGATATTCTCTCACGATGAACTATCTATTGGGTATATTCTCATGGCTATAATCACATCCTGGGAGGGAGAAACTCCACCTTCAGCATTCAAAAAGACCAAAATCCAACAGCTTAATCAATCAAGCATCTATCAGGCTGAAGATGTATTTAGTTATAAGCGTATTTTGAAGCCAGAAGTAGGTATTAACAAACAAACCTATTGCAGGAAGCATTATATTCTGTAGCCAGTAGGCCCATCTTAAAATCTGGGAATGATTATTATATGTCTTTCAATCCATATTTGGCAGTCCTACATTTATATAGTGATTATTTGGCCACTGTACAATTTTTTCCCAGATTTATTTCTGTGAAAAAATGCACAGTTTTCACCAATATTTTTTGGAAATGGCATGGGGGAATGTGAGCAGTCTGCTTTTGTTAACATGATAACAGCAAGTGATGTGAGAAGAATTTGCATGTATCCAGGGTGCGTGAACAGATTTTCCAAAACTGCCTCTGCTGAGAGGGTGTTTGCCCCAAATCTGGTAATGCAAAGAAGAAATTAAGAGTCATGGTTTACTTAATGTGACCACCAGCTGGATTAACCAGTAGCAAGGCTTACAAGAAAGTACAAGTGAGTTTGAACGGAAGTATTAAGAAAGGACAAAAATCTCTGCCTGGGTGGAGACCAGCAGCTGCCAGACAGGGTTTGATACTGGCAGAAGTTGCCCCACTGGCACTGCAACCCCACCTGCCAAAGGCTGCCCCTCCCTGCCCTGCAGCGAGGGAGTTGCCAGCACAGGGTGAGAACACGGTGGTCTCTCACCAGCGTGTTGATCAGTGCATCATGTGGAGCAGTGCAGGCACTTGGGGAGGGGTGGGGGAAGGTCTGAATATAGGAACTGCCCTCACGGGAATGGGGGGTGCTTGTAACCCACCCCGCGTGTCCCCACGGGCAGGATGCATCCAGCTGTGTGAGGCATTTGTGTGTGCTGAGATGAGAACTTCCTGGGAATGAGTACAAAATGGTGTTCAGCAAATTGTAAGAGTCTGTTTACAATCTCTAGGTGCCTCATGTTGTGGTTTATCTGTTGTGTTGCTGACTTTGATCCTGTAATTCACTGATTGCCAGTTAATTACATATTGTTAATATATCAATAAACCTCTTCGATCCCTACTCGATTTGGAAAAAAATATGCAGCTGTTCCTTGCAATGAGGCTATTCCATTTTGCTATAATTCCTATGAAAGCAAACATAAGCTGTTCTAAGAAAGCCGAGTGCTGAGTGCCTGCCTTTCTTACTAAATCATAACTCACTTCTGAAATGGACGTGAGCATCAGGGCCAGACGGTGTAATGCATCACTATCTACACGGTGGTAGATCACAGAGAAATTGGGAGAGGTATTGTGGGAAGTTTTCTGAAGGTGAAAAAACAATCCTCTCTAGCCTGTATGCCTGAAGTTAGAAATAAATCATTGTCTGTGCCCAGCAACAATGCGTTCTGCAGAAAATACTGCCTAGGGAACAGCCAGGGTCACTGCTAGCTTTGCTTAGCTACACAGGTGGTGTTCAGGAAAATTTCATCTGGGCCATGCTGTTCACTTAAATCGGCCTTCAAATGCTTCCTCATAGAGGAAGCATTGCAAAGAACTTTATGCAAGTTTGAATGCGCTTTCCTGATCTCAAACACTGTTTTTCTCTATATTACTGTTCTTCTGAATACACGCTGTTTAGGAAAGGTATTGATTACAGATAGAATGTATAAAGTGTGAATTCATTGTGTATGAACTACATAGAATTGAAAAAAATAAACCCAGAATAGTTAATCTGTAATTATCTATGTTGTTTTAGCATATTTGTGTGCCACTAATATATATATTCTAATAGATATATTCTAAACTAATTGGAATTCCTACCAACTGTATTGAGAATAATGTACTTAATGGGACAACTACACAATTTGTATGCTTGGGATTTGAGTTATGTCTTTTATTTGGAAAGGTGAATTAAAAATTTGAATTTTAAATACCTTGTTATAATAATTGGGGTTTAAAAAAATTATTCAAAAATAAAGAAAAAAATAGCACATATGATATAAAAAATCTGTAATGCCTCCCTCCCCACCCCCTGCAAAAAGATAAAGGGGCTGTAAAATAACCTTTGTCCCATAAAAAATATTACAAGGGCTACATAATGTTTCCTATGCAGTTTCTTTTCTTTAATCTTTCAACATTTTTTCAGAGTTGGGGGAAAAGTATTTAAATCAAAATTTCAACCCATTTCAAGAAGCTAAAAATGAGTAAATGACTGTAATGCACTACCATATTGCTAAGTGCTCCCCCATGAGGCTCAAATAACCATCCTCAGGACAGATTCATTTCCTAAAGTACTGCTTTAAGAGTTCACACATCAACCCGTAAAACCCCTCATATTTCAGGATTTGAGAAACACATTATCAGTATTAAACTGTTTTGCATCATGCAGGACCACTACCAAAGCTCATAGACTCTGGTGGAGCTGCATGAATATTCAGGCTCTCAGATACAACAGCTGGCAGAGCTCAGTAAGGTTTGGATAGTCAGAGAACAGAGTTCCCTATAATCTTCTCTGACTCTGCCCTACACTTTCTATAAAAGCAGTTACTACAGACATAAATAAGGCAAAACTTTGGTCTCAGGTTTGTACAGTTGCTCTTTGTCCAGGAGTCATTCCATTTTGGAAGCAGGAAGAAATTAGGATTCTAAAAGCCAATCTCCATCTTTGCTAATACTGTTCCTAAAGACTTAGAGAGGGAAATGCCACTCTGTGAAAAACAATCCTTGAAGTTCCACAATGCAAGTTACAATCCTTGAAGTTCCACAATGCAAGTTAGACATGATAACTTCCATCACATACTACGCAAAGAAAATAGGTGCTCATACAGTATCCATCACTGCAAGTTCTTATCCCTCCTTCCTCCCTTATAGAGTTTAGGCAGAAACTAGTAGATTTTAAAACTGCAGGTATTTAGAGATGGAAGAAATTCTAGATATATCATTCAGTCTGGAAGTGAACTCTCCCTGAAAAAAGACCCAAACTATAAAAATACAAATACTATAAATCATAGCCATTATGATCTCTTCAGGCTTCCCCACTTATTTGAATGCAAAGGGCTGCATTATGTGCTGAACACCACACTGTGACAGTATGACAGATGTGTCAGGGCCAGGCTGCACTCTCCGCATCCTGCAGCGGGGCCCTTCATGCTCGAGGACAGACCTCTGGTAACAGAGCAGGGTCAGAAGCCTCGGCTGCCTTGGAGAACCTCAAGAAAATTCTAGAAGAAGCTTTGGGAGCAGAGATTCCTCCAAGCAGCTAGGCTAAGGAGCCTCAGCAGGGGCTCTTCCACTCTCTGAAGCTGCTTCTAAGCCGAGGCTCACAGCCCCAGCCCCTGCCTAAACTGTGCTTCTGCACCCTGACTCTGACCCACTGACTGATATTCCTGGCTTGACCCTGAACTCTTCCCATCACTGTACACTTCTCTGGTCATGTGGTCTGCTGGTTCAGCCCTGGTTGCTCTCACCCTCCCTGTTTGGGTACTGTGTCACTGCTCCCTTGCCAGTGAAGCCACAGCTTCTGCCTGCCCTATTATCATGCTTCAGTTCCCATCTTCCCTTGCCTTGGTGAACATCCTGTTCCTGCTGCTCCCTGACAGGATGTACACAGAGCATGCTATTAGATTGGGATTTTCAGGGGACACAGGTAGGGAACATACAGTTCATGAGTTCCAAAAAAGTTTGGGAAGAAAAACAGTTACAAAAGTGCTTTCCAGAGCTCCCAAGGAGCAGCCAATCTGAAAGATGAGAAGAAAAGACCAGAACTGAATCTGGACATCCCAGTAACTCTGTCAGTATCTTAATTTTTAAACAAAAATTTTTAGCTATATATTTGGTGGGGGTGAGAGCGACTGTAGGTAAACTACAGGTAGGTAACTGAGGCAGTGAGCTCTTGACCAGGAAAACTGGAAAAGTGAAATGATAGTAGATTGTTCCTTTTTTCAGCAGGAATAGGATTAGTCTCTGTAGCAGCAAAAAAGACTGTGAAACCCTGCCTCTGAGAAATCCTTTTCCTTGCCCCTCAGAGAAGAGGTTTCACAGCCAAAAGTGCACACAGAGAGCACGGCCCTTGAGCCTCGCTACTGGAAAGCCCAGCAGAGTTTGGCAGTTTGTGAAAGGCTGTTGCAAAGAGATAGGACTAATCAGTTGTCCATATCCACAGGGTATAAAACAAGGTGTAAAGGAGCTTAATTGCAACAAGAAAGACTCGGGTTAGACATCAGGGAAAGCTAACGGAAATGGCAAGGGCAGAGGAGCTCGGCTGGAACAGATAATCTCAGGTGATTGTGGAATCTCAACGGAGAGATCAAAGAAACATCAATGAAGAAACACATTTGTAGAGTTAACTGAAGAGAGAAAGAGCAGGGGAAAGGGAATTAGATGACACGTTGAAGTCTCTTTCAGCTCTGTTTGTTATGATTCATGATCTCTTGATTCTTACTTTGGAGCTGATAATACTTATGTGATGAGCAATCATCCTGTCTGAGTTTCCCTTGGGAAAAAATTAAAAAAAAGAGTCCTGGTAATCGAAACCTGCTGATAGTGCATCCAGCTGATGAGTTTTTTATTCGAATATTCATAAAAAGATTCATATTCATGTGCAACAGAAATATATATAGTGCTCTCTGCACATAAATACATTCAAATGAGAACCAAAGAGGAAAATCACATACTCCCTTCCAAGAAACTGGTTACTAATGAAACTAAAAGAGGTGACAGAAGGGGAGAAAAATTCCCTCCAAGAGATACACCTACAGAAAATTATGACGTAACAATTAAGAGAATACAAGAACACCCATCACTGATAAACTCTAAAAACCCTGGTCCAGCTTTCCAAGCACAACGGAGTTGTGGCTGTTGGCTACAAAGAAGTGTGACATAGTGAAATGAAAGCACTTATCATTTGTTTTGAAAGAGTTGAGTTTAACAACTATTTTTAACACCAGAATTACTAAAAACAGTTTCAACTCTCCAAAACACATCAATAATATATTATTTTCCTAGTTCACCTGCTAAAACCAAGGGTATACATAAGGTGCATAAAACAAATGCAGATATTACAAATGAAAGAACTGCATTCTACATCAGGATTATGTAAAAAAAACTTTACATCAGGATGACAAATACTGTCATAACATGACAGAAAAGGGACAAGATCAAAGAGAGCACATCTGAAGTTTTCCTTCATCCTATATCTAGTCTGCTATCAAAACCGCCAGTCGTGCTACTTTATCAGACACTGAGCACCGTAGAAAAAGCATGAGCTGCACCATCAGCCACACTACTGCTTTCTTACTTGGATTAGATTAAGACCTAGTGAATGACTGTATACAGTTATCTGTATTTGACTGCTATTTTAAATATTGCAGGAGAACTGAAGGGAGTTGATTTGTTCTTTGAGACACAACGAAATGAACCTTACAGTCAAAAAAGGTGTCAGGATTATTGATGCTGTACAATGCTGAAGCTGGCAAATATTCCCCTGTTTTAAATATACCTGTCAGTAGTGAGCTACTGGGCATGCAAGGGTATATAAACCTAGGTCATAGCTGGCACTTCTTGCCATTCACAGCCAGCTACACCCTGGCTCTCTGATACTTGCTATTGTCAGCCTTCTGGTTTTGGCAGTTCTGGCTTTAAGTACTGAATCCCAGAAGCAGCTTCATAAGCTGCAGTAGATTGTGCAAAAACTTCCTCATTTCATACATCCCGCTGAATTTGGGACATGTAGTTCTTTTCCCTGGTAACTGTGATAAGTCAACAAAACATTGTGTCCTCTAATAGTGTAAAACGAGACAGTAAAAAAAATTAAAATAAATAGAATTTTAAAAAATAATCAAAGTTAAGCATAAACATGCACAATTTGATCTATCTAAAAAGAAAAGAAGGCATGTCTTACTCAGAACTTTGAAAGTGGGATTGCTTTGTCTCTGACATTTTTTTGCCTCAAACGAACTGTAAATTCCTGACCTTCAGACACATTCTGAATTTTTCCATACAATCAAAATTACTGTATTCCTACCATCTCAAACAGATGCACTATTCCAAGAGAAAACTGTCTAGCAAACTAGCTGATGGATCAAGTCGATACTTTAGAGTAAACAGATCCAGTAATATTCTTCATATTTTCTAAATTGATGTATTGGCCATGTATTAAATCCTGGAGATACATTTCCTATCAGTATTTCCAGTGGATTAACACTACAGCACTGCAGCAGCCCAGTGAAGATGGACTGTTTTAAAATAAGTACAGGTAGCTCCAAATCTGTCAGAAAAGAAGGAAATATGCGTCCTAGGAATACCAGATATCTTCCTGCCTTAAAAAGTCTTTGCTCCTATTACAGTGTCCTTGGCCACCAAACAAGGTTTCCAGAAGCAGGTAACACAAAAGGGCCAGACTGAGCCGTGTTTGAGAGCTGCAGGAGGTCCACCAGTGTCCACAAGCCCCCAGAGGTGCACTGGCCTTGCCTGAGCTCTGCTGTAGCTGTGGTGGTGGCTGTGTGGGGCACCTCACATACCCCCTCCTCACTTGCTCTTTCAACTCCACCTTAACCCTTTCTTCACTCTATTTCGGTAGCAATGGAGAAGGGGGGGTTGTGATAAACTCCCTAGCCCTTTGGAAACTGAAGGCTTTAGTTAATGGCACAGAGTATGCATTCAGCACGACTGGTCACTCCCATTTCCCTTCACTATGTCCAGATGGCACAAAGCACCAAGATTATGGACCCAACTTTTACAACAGAAGTCGCCCCATCTGCTTCTGTGGTTGTTTCAAACGGCTTCACAGACAAACTGCATTAAACTAAGAAACTACCAGCTCAGCTACTCGAATGTAGAGGCAAGTTTGAGTAAAAAACAGGGAAAATGCCTAATCTTTATTGTGGAACACATATGGCACCCTCTACTAAGAAGTGGTTTTTGTCATGTGAGAAGTCATGCATTTCAGGCATTTGTAGACACCCATGAGATTTTTTTTCCCCCCTATATTTAATCCAACTGTGGAGCAGTTCAGACAGTCAGGACAAGTGATATAGCCACTTGTTTATATATAGTTTTGACAGCTACAACTTCAAAACCTACTGGATCATAGTAAAACTCAAGGGGGAGGTTATTTAAAATACAAAATTGCTGAATGTATATTTCTGTATATTTTCAGGAGGGTGCAGTTTCTATAAAAACACAAATTTTCCATCCTCAGTAAGGACAGAAAAATGGTGATTTTTTCTTTTAATATACCTAACAGATTTAAAAATATATATTTTAAAGTAAAAATAAATACATAATCTTTTAATATGCTATTATTAGCTATTTTAAGAATTAGAATGTAAATAATATATTGGTTTTGCAGTATTACATTAGCTTCCTCATAAAGGAAATTTTCTTTTGGTTTGAGGGAAATGGAAATGTACTCTAGAAAGACTCTTCTTAGTCTCACTTTCAACAAGAAAGAAGACTTTATGGTCAACAGCAATTCCCAAACTTTCAAGCTAAATAACATGTTCTTGTCAAAAGAATGCATCAGATGTATTGACATCCTTCTATCCTACATTATGAAGGATATTTTGGAAGATCCTCTGGTACTGATACTCTGATAATAAGTATAGGCTGCTCATTCAGTGACACTGTATATAAAAGCAGCATTTTAATACAGTTAAGTCAATGTGCTTTAGGTTTCATATCCTAAATAACTCTGTTATCAATACCAAAGGACATTTTTGTCTCTACTGTCAATTAATTTTATGTTGCAATTGTTCCTCAGTATAAGAAACTAAAACACTTGAGTTAGCCTGCTAAACAAAATATATTTCTTTTATTCAGGTTTTACACTGAAAGCTGATTTTGATTAAAGGATTTTGATTCTTTGCGCAAAGCACCTTGAAATAGGTAAACTTTTTTGCCCCTGTATATTTCTAGGTTTTTGTTCATTTCTTTCTTTCTTTTTTTCTTTTTTCTTTTTGTTTGTTTTTGTTGTTGTTGTGTTGTTTTGTTTTGTTTGTTTGTGGCTCTTTCTTGGTGGGTGTTCTTTGTTTGTTCTTTGTTCTTTTTTTTAATAGATGCATAGATGCCTTTTGTAGCTTGCTTTCCTTTACAGGTTATGACATCAGATACAAATCCAAAAAGGAAAATATCACCAGCTATAATAATTCACAGCAGAAAACATATTTGATGTGATACAAGAGGAACAGCTCTTGATTAAAAGATTCTGAGATATTTTTGCAATTTTTACTATAAATTATATGTGTCTTCTGGGCAAAGAAAGACACAATAGTCTGTAACATAATAATTTTTTCCATAGTATAGTAAATAAAATCATTTACACAGAAGGCACTCAAGAAAAATCTCACATTGGGATGCTCTCAGCTCTCATCTGAGTTGAATGCTTGAAAAATAACCTTGCAACTTTTGAAATGCTATTTTCACAGAATAATACAGTTTTTCAGATTAAATATTAAAGATAAATGATGACAAACCTTGAACTGATTAAAAAATCAATTTCTCTTACTATTTTTCCTTAAAAGAAAAAAAAAACCTGGAAAAATAGGCACTAATACTTTCATTCCAAGCTGTATGGAAATTTCTGAGTAAATCTGAAAATATCAGCTTTATGATTGCAGACTGAGAGAGAAATTATTTAATAGCTTTTCTTTTTGAGAAAAATCAAGATTTTATCCATGGCTGCCAGCTACAGAAAATACTACAAAAAACACTGTAGGGATGCTCACCACCAATACTCAAAGCAGAGTACCTTGTCATCTTTACATAAGAAATAAACACATTAAGAGTTATTTTTTACTGGTAGTTCTTTCACTGTATTTCTTTTTTGTGATACAAAACAACCATACAAAAGAATTGTGGAAGAGTTGAAAACAAAGGTTTCACAGAGGACTTAGGAACTTCCTGCTGTACTCACTGCTGCTATGGAAGCAATGCCTTTCTTTATGATAATATCGCTGTCCAGCTTTGATATTTGCCTGACCACACATACCATCACATCTATCCTGTGTAATGACCAAAAACATGAAAAAGATGAGGTAATATTTTTCAAAATCAGTACTAAGTAATATTTTTAAGATCGTACAGTTTCAGTGTACAAAGAAGTTGCATTTCCTAGAAAAATCCAACAAGCAGGAAATGCACCATCCCAATTTCTTAGCGATACAATCACTGTGATTAGGTCTCACTTCGCTCCCCCTACCATTTTGCATAGTCCAGCTTTTTATAGCAATTCTTTATTCAATGGTGGAACATCATATTATCTGTTCAGATATTCAAAATTCCCATGGCAATCTGCCTGGGTGTCTAAGATACCTCTGAGATGGGTCACGCCCCACAGCAGACACATCCAACAGAACCCCTGTACCAGGAGACCCGTGAGTACTGAAGAGAGAACTGCTAGAGATTGATCTGCAAGTCTGCAACATAAATCAACTTTTCTTAAAAGAATGTTGGGCCCAGCCTTCATTGATAAACATGATGTAAATTTAAAGTTTAATTTAAGTGTTGCATTTAGCTTGAAAACTATAGTTCTGATGAAAAACTAGCTTCAAGGCACTATGACAAAAATCCAGTAAATTTAGTAGCTCTCTCTGACTCCAGTTGGTTCAGAAGGCTTTCTTTAAAATCCCTTGGAGGATGGGATTTGTTTCCTATTTTACTCTTAGCAAGCCCAAATCTTTGACATCCAGAAAAAAATGTATCCCTTTTAGTGACGCACTGTTTTCTGTAACATACTTATTTCTGCAACTGAAATGACTAATTTCTTTTTGTTTTAAACAAAATGGATACTGATAAGATGTGATCATGTGATCATGTAACAACTGTTGTTTCTGTTTGATTTTTTGCAGTACTAATTCCCAAACTATGCTGACAAGGTCCAGTGTGAGCTTCTAGAAGATCTTTGTGCATTAAGTGACTCCACTTAGAATAATGTTGTTGGCAGTGGAGACTTTGTTATTTATTGTCAGCAGATTATTCATTAGCAAAACATCTATTTCCTTGAACATAATTGAAAACAGTACACATTATCCAAATAGTTTGTCCTCTCCCAGGCAAATTACAAGTCGGTCGGTGCAACTTGGACAGAGTACAGTATTTGCTTTACCACTACTAATAATACACGGGCGGTGAAGCCCACTTCCCTCTGTTTGTTAGATGGTATAACACACACACAACTTCCTCTAAATGCAAACTTAACAGATGTCTTCCAGCTTTAGGGTTTTTTTCCTAAGAATCACTTTCAAGGTTTGCACTCTAACAGCAGAGCTGAGGAAAATACGATTGCTTTTCATGACTCCTCCTCTGCTGCTGGGTAGACACATTAAAAAGACATAGCTGTCTATCTCAATGTACACATGCCATAGTAAAATGTGTGTTATTTACTGATAAAAACCACATGACAGCAGTTTAAAAACAGGATTTATTCTGTCAGTCAAATTAGGGAGGCAGAATATCCTCTATGCCAAGTGATTACTGTCTAGGTCTAAGTGTGGCAAACTGCCAGATCAATTATAATGGTAGAGAAGAGGAAATATGAAGACAGATTGGCTCAATTCTAAGCAGAAGCATCACTGAAAAAGAAACCCAGGGACACTTTAATGCAACATCCAATTACTTAAAAGTGCATCTTTGGCCTACAGTGCAGTTTTTGTTTATATGGTTTCTTTCTTCATAGAGTATTAAAAGAGAAATCAGCACAGAGTTGGAGAAATCAGGTGTAAATAAAAACCACACCTATACAACCTGTACCTTGATGCTTCTGAGTTGTAAATTTCCGAATGTCAGTTTTTACAACAAAAGCCTAGAAGAAGTACCATGGAAAAACATACTCAGAAGATATCCAATAACATTTCAGATGCAATCCTGTTAAAACAGCACTATTTGCCCCTTCAATCTGTAATTGATTTCAAGGGGAAAGAAAATGGCTAGATTGTTCTTCATACCCAAGTTTTTCCTCTACTATTCATTATTTTATGGATAATTTACCTTTCCCAATACTGGAGAAAAAAGGATGGTAGTAGAGCTGGTAGATTAAAGCCACCTAAAACTGATCTATGAAGTTATCTCTCTTATCATAAGAGGAAATTAGAAAAAGGCAGATAAATGTGTTTTGTCTTTTCTTACTACTATTTTTATTAACAGTGGAATTCATCCTCTCAGTTGCACATCTTTATTTCATGTTCCTACAGCTGATGGGGGGAACATGCACGGGGAATGTGAGTTTCCAAGAAAAGACCAAGAATTTAGTATCCTGGAGTACAGATTCATCAGCTTTGTACGGTATGGTCTGATCAGTCTTCAGATGAAGCCTGAAGGAAATTGATTCTGATATAAGTTGCTACGGTTAATGTTCCACAAATGGTGCAAATTAGTGTCTGATCACTATTTCATAGCAAAATGTCATTGTTTTGAATGAGACATCTAAAACCCTGCAGCCCTCACCATCATAATATTATCGGGCCAAATTAAAAATGAGTATCTAGAAATGGATAAAATACAGTAATATGAAATAGTAAAGAAAATTTCAGGATTTCATCAGGGGATAATTACATGATGTTGTTTATACATTAAACTACTAGATCTCTATTTTACAAAACTTTGGAATGCATTAAAATTCAGAGATGTGAAGAAATGTGAAATGATGAAGTTCAAGAGATTTTCACCAGAACAAAAGGAAAATTAGACCCATTATTTGAAGCCTGCTGCATGAGGATTGTTAAGAGGATGCACAATATATAAGGTCTTAAAGATACTTTTGGTAGACTTTGAATAAGGTTTATGACAAAAAAAGGAACAAGTGTTTTACTGAGGTTCAGAAACTGTAAAAAGGCAAAAAAAAGAAAATAGTATGAGACAATTTTTTTTGAATCATTAGGGAGAATTCTTCATCTTTAATAGAAAAGAGATTTAAAATGAGTAATATTGCTAGAAGAATTTGAAAATAAGCACAGGAGAATCTAATGCTAAGGACTGTCAGTTTGTACTCCATTTGCCATTTTTAAACACACCATTATGAAAACATATTTACAGTCCATAAATCTATCCTATGAATACAAAGTATTCAAAAGAAAACTACAATTTTATACAATATATGAAACTGTTTAACTGATGGCTTTAAATCAGGAATCATCATAACCCAAAGTACTCATTGTTAGGGGTCCATTTGGTATAACATAAGAAACTGGAGGCAAAATACCATTCAGTTAACTGCAGCTCTGAGTAACTGTTCAGTTTCCATCCAGCCTGTCAATGTGTGGAAATTATATTTCCATCTTGAACACATAAGCAGGTGAATACAACTCCCTCTATTTCCACTTTATAAATGTCGTGCATGAAACAAGAAAGATCAATGCTGGAATGCCATCATTTTTTCAGGTGTCATTCCTTTCAAAAGGTTATGGAAAAAAGATGAAGAGAATGAGCTGTGTGAATGACTAAAAATTGGAAATAAATTCCATTATAATTAGACAACAAAACTACAATCTATGGTGCTTTGTTTTTTTTATCCATGAAGAGGTTAATATTGATGCAACTGCCAATAAATGGAGACTAGAATATAATTATATATGTAATTATTTTTCTGCTGAGGACAATTAACCACTGAAATAATTTACCCAGGTACAGAAGGGATGCTTCATGATTTGCAGCTCTTTAAGGGTGACCAGGCATCTTTCTTGAAGAGATGCTATAGTCCAGACAGAAGTTTTGGTCATAAACCAGAAACTAGTAAGCAACATTCTTTGACCTCTGCTCAGTAGATCAAGCCTGATGACCGCTAATGGTCCTGTGCTGGTATAACAGTGTATGCATTTTAAATGGTTCTCAACATTACCATTTACTCTTTCTAATGTATCTCAGGACCCAGAGTGATGACTCTTCCCTTATGACTGCCTTATCATTATCACTTATCACTAAGTCATTTCATTTCCCTTTGTCAAGAAAAATTCAAGATATATTTCTTACAGAATGCAATTTAAGCTGATCCAGTAATTAAGTTGAGTCAGCAGAGCAACTTCTAAAACACTCATGCCTAAGAAAGGCGTTGTACGCTTTAGGCCAATAGCAGATTACACATGTGCAAAATCTGAGGTGGCCATCTGCTTTCTGAGGCAAATGGGAATGAACCGTCTGAAGCACCTGACAAGGTCCACAGCTCCTGCCTCTGTGAGCCAGGAGTACTCTCCCATTGATTTTTTTTTTATTTTTATCACAGAAGAAACCCTAACTGGCTCTAAACACAACCACAGAATCTGTCTGCACTTTGTTCACCGACTGAAAAAATCTGTATTTTCTATATTACTTGTCTGTCTCCCTTGGTTCTGCCTCTACTTAAATCACTTGGAAAGTACAGTCAGGCATACTGCTGGCATATACATCCCAGTGGATAAGTAGACCAGCAGAGCCCTCCCTGAACCTATAGATGAGGCGTCCCTGAAACATTAAGGATACATAGTTAAGCACTCACACGGGAAATGCTGTAATTAAGGTTACCTGCATGGTTTTTGCTGCATCTATTTATGTGTCAGATTTACAGGCTAGATAAGCTATTTAATTATAAGATCACATCATCGTTCAAATATCAGTCAAATTACTCATCACTAATGTTGCATCCCTACTTTCCTGAAATTTAGTTTATGTGTAACTACAATTTATACAGTTTTTAGTTTTTTAACTACAATTTAGACAGTTTTATCAGGTCTCATACATTATGGTGAACAGTTCAGTCTTCCAGGGGAACAAACACAAAAAGAAATTATTTGAGGAACAGCACTGGGTTTTAATGCAAGAACTCAAATTGTACTTAATACAGTAATTCAAATATCTAGACACCTACTATAATACTACTTTGGATTTCTTTTGCAGCACTAAGTTGCTCACTAACTCACTTCAGTCAATCACTTAGCCTTTAAGTGCTGTAATGCAAACCAAAGCAATAGCTGAAATTAAATGTATTTCTATGGACAGCAGGCAGATTTCTGTTTATCTGAAACAGTTAATTTCATTGTCAGTAGTAATTACTACAATACTGAACGGGGGATATTTGGAGTGATGCTGTTTGTCTTCCCAAGTCACTGTTGTGTGTGATGGGGCTCTACTATTCAGGAGGTGGCTAAACACCTGCCTGCCCATGGGAAGCAGGAAATTAATTCCTTGTTTTGCTTTGTTTGCGCACATAGCTTTTGATTTACCTATTAAACAGGCTTTATCTCAACACACAACTCCTTTCACTTACACTCTTCTGATTCTTTCCCCCATCCCACCATGGAATGAGCAACTGTGTGGGGTTAGTTGCCAGCTGGGGTTAAACCACTACAGTAATAAAAATTTTTACCAGTGGATGTTTAACTATGTCACCTGGAAGATTTACACAAACATGTCACCAGGCTAATTCCTTAGCAGATGAACAAATAAATCAACATTTTTTTTATAATTACATCCCTTCATTCTGAGCTATGATATATTCCAGTTGCGGGAACAGCTGCTCTTCCTTCTGTACTACATTGTAATTTGGATGTTCACATTCTAGTGACCCTTCTTGAGGCAAAAATGTACCTTCTATTTTACCAGCTGTTTACCAAAAGGACAGTCTACTTTTCAAGCTGTGCAGTGATCCAAAAAGGATTTCACTAAAGGTCTAGTTGTTATAAGAGAAAGATGAACTTACTAGTAGTGAAAAATGAATACTTGCATGACTGCCAGCATTTGAATGAAGTGACATCTGGTCAAGCTGTACTCAATACACATAGATTCAAAGACCTGTCAGTCATGGTGCTAAGCAAGTTATTTCGAGGACTCCCAGAAAATCTTAAGGACACAAACTCACTATAGAAGGCATGTCATTCCAAAGATTACATACTACAGCAAAAAAAAACCTTACTTTTTAAAAAGATGTGAGCGATTGCCAGGTAATACAGGTTGAATGGATTCAAGTTATTCTGAAGTAATATTACTACAAAGCCAAATCTCTGGGGATTCATTTGGAAAAACTTACTATAGATATAATGAGTACATGCTATGTGCATTATTCTAGCTAATGATATCCAACTCTCTTCCTTTAGTGCCAAAATTAGTCTTCTTGCTGTCATTCAGAATACAATATGATACTTAAGTCCTTTGAAAAAAAAATTATTTCTAAGAAAAAAATAGCTTCTTGAACAGATGAAAGTAAACTATCAATGGTATCAGCTACTCTTGTCTTCTCCATAAAGGTGTGTTTGGGTACTATCATAAAGAGAACCATTGAGGGCAGTACAAATATTCCAGATAATTAAGCACAGGAAGAGAACTTCTACTAAAATCAATGCATTTGCATGACTTTATATCAAGTAAGATCATGGTTCAGCAGTATGGAATCCTTGTGTAGTAGGGAAACAGAATTTGACTTTCAAAAAATGCAGAGAAGGGAGAAGTATGAAGGACTGTGTAAGGGACCTCAATACATTACTTGGCATCTTTTTCACATGACATCATTCAGTATTTGAAAAGATTTTTTGTTCAATTACTTCACTATCCCTTTTACCAACCTAGATGCAGTAAAAGGGCATCTGTTTTTTGAATTCTATCTGCAGTAATTGAATTAATTCAAACTTAACAAAGCCAAGAGCTTTGTCCTCCAATCTTCTTCCACTCAAACCCATCAACCATGCCATAAGTGAACATAGCTCAGTAATCATGGAACATATTTCTTTTTCTTACTGTGTAATTGATGTTTGACATGTTTTGTTTCCTACTTTTTTGTGTATATGTGTGGTTTTGTTTTGTTTTAGTTTATATCCACTGTATCCTTTGCAGTTACAAATTACTAAGTCTGGACTTCACAAAGCACAAACGTCCTTGCCAGCTTCAACAATTATTCCAAAGATTGATATGCTGGTTCAGTAATGCCTTGTCACTCAAAATAACTCTATTTATTGTCTCTCTCTCTCTACAGGGAAGCCGTTCTTCAGCATTATCCCTCCTGGCATGTGTCAAGATCTATGAACTCTGCGAAAAAAGTTCCATTGTTTAAGCCAAAACATATATTCGTTATGTAAACAATCCTCTTAAATTAGTAAACTCTAAGACTCTCAAATCATTACAGTTTGCTACTTCACTGCCTGAGTAGGGAGCACTTCTATTCATAAATCTTAAGGAGAATGGTTTTCACCTTCCTCTATTTTTCATATTGATCATCTCTTCATTCTGGAGCTTTAGGTGACCAGATTGTTCCCCTTTGTGTGAATTGGGCAATGCTCTTCTAGATTTGCCTTTTTCCTTACTTGCTAAAAGAAAGTGTTTTTTCCTGCACATGGAGTTCCGTTTTCCAGTTGCATCCACAAGTTGTTGAAAAGTAAAAATAAAAGAAAGAAGCCTACATCAGTTGTATCAAAGAAGCCTCCATAAGTCCAGCAGAATGGAGCTGCTGATTATTGTGTACAGAGAAATCTACTTAACTTCTTTAACTTTTTCAGACCTTCAGCAGTTCACACAAAGTTTTTACATACCAAATGTAGACTTTTTATCAGAGGAGATGACACAAAGATGTTTTACCACTGCTCTGTGATTGGCTGATTTAGGTATTTCGTACAGTGTTCAGGAACAAAGCTGGTCTGGAGCTACAGATATTCACTATCACTTACAATAAAAAATAGCTGGTTTTTTTCTTGCAGATGGTATACATGTTAAAAAATAACAAAACCAGTATTGGCCAATTTTTTCATGGGTACCTTTCCTTTGGTGATATTAACTAGAAAACCCAAACTGTGAAGACAAATAAGGCACTAAGAATATCAAAGAAAAATTCAAGTATATGTAAAAATATGGGTTTAGTTTGGTTTCTGAGGTAAACTGACTAAAACAATTTTTGCCCTTTCTTTCCTCTAGTAACTTTGAGTTCATTGATTTTCAAACTACTTCCAAAAGAGGAGTAGAAATACCCAAACATATAATTCCTAAAGTTTAGGGAAACATCGGAGACGTGTCGATCAGAAGACATTCAGTCATTACTTTCTGAGGAAAAAGTCAAACAGAAGGTGGATATTGTGCATTCCACTGTGTAGAAGCCTAGTTGTACAAGAAGTTTGTGAAAACTACCAGGACAAAATACGACAACAGATACCACAACTGTGGTAGAATTAAACAATATCTTTCTTCCGAATCTCAAGAGAGTTGACATAGATTTGTTATATCACAGAAAAAAAACAGACCAAACAAAGCGTCCCAAAATCCAAACCACTTAAAAGAACTAGGAAATAGAAGACCTTAACTAAGTAAGCTGAGAGCAAGTTCCGTGGTGTGGGCTGTGGTTGTACCTGAACTTCTACTATCAAGTAAGATGGCCACAGCACTTTTCCCTTTCCCCGTCCTCATTCCCATTATTCCTAGAAGACCTCTTCAAGAAGGCAGACACAACTATTAACCACATAAGACTGTATCAAAAGCTTCTTAAATTATCACATAGTTATGACTCAGAACGCAAATGTATTTCAGTGTAAGTTGGGCAGGTTAACTGAAGCATCTGTGGAAGTGGGTTAAGGTCTACCTTTCATCTTAATCTGACATATGGTAAATAACATCCCTTGGCTCAGGCCCCAGACAATTATTTTGTAGCTCCACCCATCAAAGCACTGCCTGCTGTGTAACATTTTTTGGTGGAGGGGAATAATTAGTGTATGAGCTTTTCCATTGGCAATTCTGACCCAAAAACTTTTTACATGAATGGCCCATTTGAGTGCCATTCAATACAATATGAATTAATTTGGCCCAAGTTATTCCTTCTACGGGGTGCACAGGAAACAGCCATGGCAGATGAGAAACTTGCAGAACTGAAGTCAGAATAAAAACGTGAGGCTGTTCGTGGATGATGCTGAGCATCTCATTTTTCATCTTATCTCATCTCATTTCTGTGCTAGCTTTTCTGTTTGATCCTAGGCCATCATATCTCCAAATGGCAACACCCGTTGCTTTGCAGGGGTTCGGAGGTAAGTGATTGTGGTAAAATAGTAATTAATTAATATAGCTACCTATTAGTTCTGGTGCTCTACCCTTGCATCATATGAGGCAGTACCTTGGCAATTAATGTTGTAGGGTGATTTTGGTGTGATTCAAATTTCACCATGACTTTATATATCCATCTACAAATTTCTTATCATGCAAGTTATTGTTCCTGACTATCAATAAAATAAATATTTTTTAAAATTAGAAAAAGGAATCCCTGGTAAATCCAAATAGCTAAAGATGTGCTGGATGCCAAACGTTTGGAAACATCTGACATATTACAGAATGAGCTGATAGCAGATATAGTTAGAGAGATGAAATTTTAAAGTGGGCAAAATTGAGATCCAATTTAGGTAAACATTTAAGCTGGTATTTAATTGGAATGCATTTGACTTGCATGAGGCTCAGGCCTACGTTGGCCCTCTTCAGCAATGTTTGCCTGGATTTCAATTTTACATCTGAATTACAGAAGATTAAATAAACAAAATCTTAAGAATCCCATATATGTATTGTTTAATCATAATAAAAAGAAGTACTTTAAGTGCTCTGATGCACTGCACATTTAATCCAGCTTCAGAGAAAACGATGACTGCAATAAGTACAGGGTCAGGTCATGGATCAGCAGTATATGTCAAATACTATCTCCTCCTAACTTGTTCTTAAGTACCTAGAGTTATGGAGTAGAACCATGCCTTTCAGTAAGCTATTCTACTCCTCAGCTATTAAGCACCTACTCTTAATAACTCACCTAAACTTTAATTTCTTAGCTTCAGGCTACTGCTTGAGTTCAGAAAAAGTATAATTAACTTTTTAGATTTTTATGTGCTCAACTGTCTCCTAGGCTATTTTAATTTAGGTACTTTGGTCCCACATGCATCTTTTTTGAAAAAACTTGTATAAATTTTGTATGCTTCCTTGGTGTTTTCTTCAGTTTTACTTTATTCTTTCAAAACTGTGGATACCATGGAATCAATACAGTGCAATTAATATGCAGTATGTTATCTGTTTCATGTCTTCATCTGACTCCTTGTGCTCTTTATTGTCTTTTTTCCCCAGTTTTGTAATTATGGAATTTCTTCTGAGGTATGAAGAAGCACTTCTGCACTTTTTAAATCAGAATGGAAACCCCTCAGTAATTCGTTCTGAAATGTAACATCTTTCTCTTTAAAGAATACAGGCAGCTTTTAAATAGCATAAAGGAACGGTACTACATAGCAGATCACATCAAGCAGACATTACCCTATCCAACTTCTAGAAAGTCTGTTCAAATTACTTTGCACTGAGGAAGTCCATATGGCAAAAGCCAGTATATTCTTATTAAGATGTCTGTCATAATGATGCAGTATATCTCTTTTAAGGGAACTCACTGTTACTCAAACTGCTAAAAATATTAAAAGGACGTATTTTAAATACTGGCAAAAACAAATGCTACTTCCATTTAAAAAGGTGCTACAAGGTTTCTGAATATCAAAAATAGCAAGAAATGTGGCCTGTTATATAAAATATTACTCTTCTTCAGTTCAGTTATTTTAAACCTTCTATAAGACAATCAGTACAAGAAATAAAATTATTCTATTCATTTTTTCAAAGGCTAGTGACATCTTGTGCAAAATGTTTTCCTCTTATGAGGAGAGACTGCAAGAGCTGGGCCTGTTTGGTCTACAAAAGAGAAGAATGAAAAGGGATCTCATCAATACATACAAATATCTCAAATATGGATATCAAGAGAATGATGCCAGACTATTTTTGGTGGTGCCCAGTGACAGGACAAGGAGCAATGTCCATTCTCTTTACTGGGTAAACACTGCATGGAGTATTTAAAGACCATGCTTACAAAATCGATTTTCAAAGCAGTTGTTGGTCTTGCTGACAGTCTTTCCACTCTTAATTTCTATCTACACTTACTTGGTCCAAATCAAGACAAAAATAAAGTAATTTTCTTTGCTTTGGTTGCTTTAAAAAGAAATCTTTTCCAAAGAAGCTCTCAGGTTTGATCATTAAAGTCTTCTACTTAAAAAAACAAATAGGTACTTTAAAAAAAAAAAATTGCAGGGTTACTCTGAAACATACACTGAAATGGAAATGCAGGCCACTGGAAGTGCTCTATGACATCTCAAAACTAAATAAAACACTTACTAAGCTTCAAAAAGTACAATTTTAAAATGTAAAATCAAATCAGGTTAATGCAAATCAATGAAAACTGCCTCAGTTTCAAGAATTGGAAGAAGAAATACTAAAGCAAGACTCCAAGATAAACACATTATCAACCAAGGACCAGGGAAATTAAATACAGTAAAATACAACAAACAAATTGCCAAAGGTGTTGCAAAGTGGGTGTAATAATGAAGAAATTATCATTTTAACTTAACAGGACACATAACTGCTAATTTCCACATCATCATCTACTACTGTGGGAAGTATATTTTTTAACAATTTTTCATTTCATGTACACTCTGCACTGAGTTTTTTTACATGAAGGAGGAGTAGTTTGGTACTTACATACGACCTTAAAACATAGCTTTTCAGTGCTGTGAGAAGTTTTACTCACAAAATAAATTCTCATATTCCCTACAGCTTGTAAGGAAGAAGTTTTATATGAAAGAATTTCCTACTATGGGATGAAAGAGACTAGCATGTATTCATTAAGATGTAGTTACATGCTTCAAATGTTGCTCCTCAAAATGTGCAGTTTTTCCTGCCAAGTCTTATTTATATATCCAGCAACTCATATTACTTCTGGGTACGAAGCACATATTAAATAGCCATTTAAGTAGGGATTTTAAAAGCTTTTTGAATTCAAAAGTCAAATCTGATGTTTAAAGACATACGTCACCTAGGTATATAATTGAAAAGGCCAGACTTTCAAAAATATTGAATATATCTTCAGTAGACTTTCCAACACAGTTCTCTATTGAGATCACAAATGATGCCAAAGCATTTTGCACTCACTAATTAAATGTAGGTTTGCCCGTTTTACTGATGCAGAAGCACAGAGGAATTAGATAAATTACAAAACAGAGGTCAGTATCCCAGCCAAGAAAAGGTCCCAAAACACCTGACTTTCAACCATTAAGAAATGTTTGTCTCCACACCATGCTCAAACGCAAAGGAGAACAGTCTGTTCTCCAATATTGCCACAAATTTAAGCATCTAAAAAGTACTTTATCTACTTTATTTTTGCATTTCCTTAATTATATAAAAAACATCAGGTTCCATATAATGTAAAGTTGGGTTTCTTTCTAGTAATAAAATGGAACACTTTTAACTTTTAAATATTTTAAATGTAAAATGTGGTTTTAGCTTTTGGGCACTAGAACCTGTTGTAAGCACAAATTAAACTTTAATTAAATTACTTTAATAGGAATTTTGAGTGTTCTGCATGCATAGTTTAGGATTATACAATTTTATAACAAGGCTGACGTGATCAGGTGGCTTGACTTTAATAGTTACCATCACATTAAGTAGATTACTAATTACAGTATGAGTTCCAGAGAGAAAACCACAATTAATGAACATATGACCCAAAGTCTTTCAAATTTAGTGAACTGTGCGAAGTCTGACACATAACATGCCAAATGCAAGTGGGACAGTGAATGAGGAAGGTGAAGTGGAGCGTGTTGTGAATGCATGTAAAGTTTTATTTAAGCTGTTAATTCAGCCCCAGTGTGGGTCAATCATGAGGAAAACAGCTGCAACTGAAGTCAAGAGAAGCTGTCCTTTGAATACCTGTGGCACCATATATGATGGTAGACCACTCCAGTGTCTCACCTCATCTAGGTCCAGAGGATGAAGTACATGCAAAAACCAAGAAACTCCTGGTGAAACTAAATGCCCACAGGGCAGAAGAACACAATATAATAGAGGGTATTCTCTAAGTGTTCTCTCCAAGTTTTACTTGGTGTGATTCATGGGGCTGGTTCATGGTGTGATTATTGGGGATGCCCTGTGCAGGGCCAAGAGAGGGACTTGATCCTCAGGGGTCCCTGCCAACTCAGAATATTCTATGATTCTGTGATACTTTTGGAGGAGAATCCTGGCCCATGAGAATATGATGCACAGTGTCTTCAAAGCTCAGGTTTCCCAGAAGTTCTGACAGAGACTGCAATTTTGTTTTTTAATTTACCTGTTTCTAAACACTCCACATCATAAAAACTAACAATTACACAATTGCTTCAAATTCAGTAACATGAGCGCAGATATTGAGAAAGCAGATGGGTTTCCAACATTCCTCAGCTAGTGAGAAATTTCACAGTGGCTGAAACTTTTCCTTCTTGAAAAAATTCTAATCAGCTTTCTAATATTTTTTTTATGCTTGGATCTTAATCTTACAATTACACAGATGCTTGTCTTCATATGAATACTTTCAGGCAAGTGTGTGTCAGAAGAAAAAGTTATTAATTTTTTACAAAAATAATATTGTCTTTTCTGCTTGCTTTAATTCCATCTTTTCATCTAGGTCATTTCAGCTTTCAAATGTTTGTGTGCTGGCTTTCCTAAGCAATCATTGCAAGCACCTTTCACTCATGTGTGTAGAACAGTATAACATACTAGGAAAAAAAGTAAGTTACTGAGTTAGTTTGGGGTTTTTTTTTGCTTTTGTTTGGGGTTTTTTTGAAAGAACCAGGTATTATACTACAAATAAAACCAGGAAACTGAATATGAAAGAAGTTAATTATACTGTTTTCACCCTAAAAATTAAGAGAAAACAAATTAAAAAAATAAAAGAGAAATGTTTCTAATATGCACATCACTAGACCCAAGCCCAAAGTATCAGATTTTGCAAAAGTGAAACTGACTCAATATTTCCGTTATTGATCTGTAGCTATTTTTCCTTGCATTTATATTTTTCACTTCAGAAGATCCAGGGGAATGATTTCTTTCATTTTGGGGAGATCAGAACATTTTATCTTCAGTGTCATGAAATTACAAAACATATGCAACATCAAAAGTAAAACTTTGTGCCTTTGATCTCAGAATCAGAACAGACATACTGACTGTAATACTAAAACACACTGCCTTTTCACTTTCTTTTATGTTCAGAGTAGACTTGCGCGGCCAGAGAAAGGCAGTTATGGTTTCGTGAGCGCCCAATTTTTAACCAAGAGGTCCAATGCAGATATAGGGTTTTAAAGGACCCCTGAAGTATATAAGAAATTGGAATGCTACGGAGTTTTCTCTTACTGTACAGTCTACTTAGAAGAAGGTAGGAAGAGATAAGTATTGGGTGAAAGGAGGAAGCTCACAAAAGTTTGCAAAATGATAGCTTAGTAAGATCGTCTAGGGATATAAATGGACTTCTCTCATTGCAAATAGCTGGAGTTGAGCTCACTGAGATAAAGCAAGGCAGTATGCTTCTGCAGACTCATCAATATTTCTGGTTTGTCATTAGTAATGACTTCGTATTTTCAACGTTTTCCAAAACATATAAAATACCCAATGAAAACACAAAACATGAAAACTCAAGAAATTGTAGAAGTAATATTAGCAAAGCTTTGAAAACTGGAATTTCTATCATAAACTGATGTTATACCACAGCTGTGTCATTAAATATTCTTTGGCCACTATAGATAGGCTGGAAGACAGTCTGTCACAATTCTTTCTGGATTTTAAGCAGTATGGCGTACCTTTATGTGAGTGACAGAATTAACACAAATTGTTATTCACAAGTACTTGTCAGAAGTTACTGCCACTAACAAACCTTTAATGAGTTGTTCTCCAAACTTTTTTCTGTTCTGTTTCACTTCCACTCTTTCAAGGCCTCAGATACATAGCAAAATAAACCTGAATGACAGCTTACCTTCTATGAAGAATTTGTAGAGAACTCACCAATACCGAAACCACTAAGAGCCTGTGACCAAAACAGAATACTTTAAAAATTAATATGGCAGTCTTTGGTACTAAAGCAATTAAAATTAAAGGTGTGAAGTTTGAGGAAACAAGCTGTCTTCCTTTTTTTTGCATTTCATGGAACTACAGAAATGAAGTAGCTGAGGTTCACTCCTCAAGACTGACAAATAGGGTCCACTGCCTAATTGAAAATACTCAGTAGTTGTTTTACACTACATCTTGGTAAATGAAGAAAGGCTTTGGCATTCAAACCATAACCAAAAGAGTTGGTAAAGGGATATATACTTGGCAATCCAGCTGATTGCTTCTTGCTGTTGTTCTCCATTTTCCAGTTTAACTCCTGTTGAAACACTAACTGGCTGAGTTAGTTACAGTAAGTAAACAGAAACTGTGTTCTATAGTTGCGGTACATAAATAAATAAATCCCACAAGCACCTGAGCTTGAATCAAAGTACAATTCTCACTGTTCAAGACTCTCTTGTAAGTCTTCAGACATCTAAGGTCAGGTAGAAGTCTGACCTGTAAATGAACCAGGAGGTGAATATGATCTTATTATTAGCAGAATGATAGCTATTAAAACTGTGATGGTGCCTTAAGCTTTAAGCCAGAGTGCTCCTAGCTCTCCTGCATGAGGTGCTCAGTAAGTGAGTAACCCATTTATGCAATTCTTTCCCCAAACATCTTATAACCAATGTAGATAAAACAATAAAATATTCATATAAAAACTCAGGCAGACCATTTGGCAAACATAGTAATAAAGCAGATGTATCCCACTGTCCATTTTGTAAGTGCACAGACTGGTTGAAATCTATGGCAGAGAAAACTAAGAACACATTATACAAGCCACCCAGTGGAAAAGCCCTATGTGTGAGAGCACAAATACACTTCATCTTCTGGTTTTGTGCAACAGAATGAAAACTCTATTGAAACATTTTATGAGACATTTACTTCTTTTTTTTTCTGTCCAAAAAAAAAACCAAACCTTCATCACAGAAGGAACTGAGTCATTATAGAGAAAGGATTTCAAAAAATAAGCAAGCTCTTGGAGATGGCCAGCAATCTCTGCAACTTACTGTTTCCTTACAATATGCATTTTGCTGGATAAGTTTGTAGCTGCCCCTCTCATCTATGCAAGGGAGCTGCCTGCCTGTGAACTGGGCTGTCAAGCCAATCCTACAAAAGCAGTTATGGAATCTCTGGAAATGCTGAGATCCTGGACACCAGCTAATTGTTTCAAACCTGTTGAAAGACAACTCAGGTTAAGAGAGAGATGTGAAATTATATCCACCACAGTTTTGCTGTAATTTTTTGTTATGATATCAATATTTACAAGTATGAAAAAATGCAGTCTCATTAAATTTAATGTCAAGTATATTTTACTAGGTGTTTTGAGGAGCTGGAGGGAGGAGGATACTTCTCATTTTCATCTGGGTTTGTCCTTATGGCCAAGATAACACACTGTGGTACTCTAGGTACCTTGTTCAAACATGCATATTTTAATTTGCATATGAACTCTAACCTGTAGAAAGACAAATACTATCCTTGGTTAAAAAACAATATTTAAAAAAACCAAAGCAAGACTATGGAAGAGAGATAATGTCTCCCTTCATTAGCAGACAATATACTGGCATGAGTATGGAAGTCCCACCTAGAAATGGAGATGCTCCTTCCATAAGTCTGGGTATGCTGGTCCTCATGGGCCCCAGCCTTCCCTGCTGTGAGAGGGACTGACCCGGTCTGCAGCCATAGCTGCCTGAAAATGTTGTTAGGCAACATCCCAGGCAGGTTTCTTCTTCTTTCTTTGAAAATTTAAATGTGTTTAGTTGCTCAAGAATGGCAACACCCCCTGACATAGTGGATGACCCTTCTCTTCACCATGGCTTTGTGATCACTCTCTCCCATATTGCCTCTTTGGACAGCCCAAGGCAGCTCATAGTGTATTTAATCAACACCAGCAGCGCTTGCAGACAGGCATAAAGCACCTCCTGCTCTCCATGGGGCACCATGACCAACCTCCCATAAGCCTGGTGCCTCTGGCACAGGAGGTACAAATGGTTGTGCCATGTCTGCCACGCCAGTGAACAACACAGAGGGCTCAGGGGGGCATAGCATGCTTCAAAGGATTTTTAAGAGATTTCAGTGATCCAGACAAACACTAGTGCTTGGTCCAAGTAACAAAGACTTTCTAAAGCTGTCCGAGTTGTCCTGCACCAGAAAGCATCACCAAAATGCTACTAAAGTTTTGTGAGACAAAATGCATGAACTTCTCTTTTTTGCTTGCAGCTTTGGTGGCCTTTTTAAGTTAGAGCCTAGTTAGCTAATCTCTGCATTAGGGCTCTGTTTGCTGTTTTCTTTCTCTACAATATAAGAAGTTGCTTTTCAGTTCCTGCATCATTCACAACAATACAATGATGAAAAAACCTCTAACAAAACCAAACAAAAACAAAATGGTGTTGTCCTTAATTTAGATTTAAATCAGGATGGCAGAGATTTCATTTTCAATGCAATTCCAAATCACAGACTGCAGTGTTAGGAAGCTCATATATTTTCAACAGAAATGCTGAAGTTTATTTTTCTTTCCTTAAATATTTGTCTGCCAGATAAGTATGCTAGGTACAATTTTCATCTCAGCACTGTTCCAACAACTCCAGATTAAGAGTTCCTTACCAAAGCAACATGAAGCAATTCATCAACACAAAGAAAATGTATTGGCTCTCTGAAGAGTATCTGGCTCAAAACCAAAGAGATACTACACTACTATAAACTAAACTATGCAACTGTGTGCCTATTCCACATTATCTACCATGCTGTTTGAGGAATATATGAAAGATGAAAAGTTTAACATTTTAAATAAACAACAGGAGATGAGAAAATTCTTCAGAGATTATGAAACAAACAGGATTATATGACCTGAATCTGGTATAGACCTATTCCAGCCCCACTCAAAATGATAGAACCTCGTGCCCACATGCACATAGAGGGGCTGAGACCAGTCACATGAGTGGGATTGGAAGTGTAATGGTCATAAACCTTACCACAAGAAAATTCTCATTTTGATCTCATACCACACATAATCATACATGATTTTTTTCCGATCAGGATCTGTTTGATGATCCATCCAGTTGTATAATACTGAATATATTAAAAAAAATACATTTCAGCCAGGGAAACACATGGCAAAGAGGAGACTGGGGGCAAGAGACTCTCAAAAAGGAATTCCCAGGGGTTAAGTATAACTGTGGAAACGAGATTTCTCCAATCTGACTTGTAGCTCATCTTGGGAACAATTCAATTAGCTAAAGTAAACTTCTTTCTTTTGTGAATATCCAGTGGTAGTTACATAGAGCAATCATAAGAATGTTTTTCTGGAACCTTAATGGTAGGACTCTTAAGGATTTATTAAACTTCATATAAAAATCACATGTATGTTAGAGGAAGATTATTCTTTTCACCTACTGTGTCCTACTTTGAATAAACTGCTCTTCTAAAAATAATTTGCAGTTAATAGAAAGAGAGTATTATATATAACAGCAAGAATCAGAGCAGTATCAGGTGCACTCCTTTGCACTAGATTTGGTATTATGGAACAGGAGGAGGCAATGCTGCAAGTCGAACAATATGTTACTAGGTCTTTTTAAGTTTATTAGGTCTAAATGAAAAACCTACTACCACCTGTTGAGAGCTGCAGTCCTAAGATCTGAATAGTTTTATCAGGAACTTTTTATTTTTTACAGAAATATCCAAGGTTACTTGCTCTCTTGTAATAAAATGGTAAGCCATATGAACTGCAAAATCAATTTTGGTATATTCATAAGCTGTGAAGCCTGTCCAGGAGGCCAGCTGCCAATACAGGAAAAATCAATGATATTTCCAAGTAGCATCAAGTGTGTGTTGTTTTTTAATAAACCTGTGAAGCCAGAATTTTCACTTACGTAAATCTAAAACAGTCTAGAAGATTATAAATATCTACTCAATATAGTGAACATGCATTAAAAATATTTTGTGCTTATCATGTTAATTTCTTTTAATATTGCCAAATGTTAAGCCACTGTCCTGGTAACCTGTAAATTGGTTTAATTTCACAGTCAGGTGGGCTGAGTGCTAGCGTTGCAATTCCTCAGCAGGTCCCTGTAGTGGCAGCAGCAGTACTTGTTTTTTACAATACACTAGCAGCTGCAAGCTCTGATCTGGCAATATGCAAAAGCAACTTGATGGCTATTCCTGAACTTCTCCAGCAATTTTTTTATATCTCCTCCAGACCAAAGGTAGCAGACCATAGGTAAGGATTTTTGTGAGCTTATTCAACAAGCCATCAGCTGGCTTGTGGCTCTGCTGACTTGAGAAAATGAATAAACGTAGCCAATAAAATAGTTTTTTAAGTCTTTGTTATAGGCTATATCTCCCTTTCTTCTCGCTTTCCACATTTTATAATTGAGAATCATCCTTTTTATCCAGGTGAGTTATATGTTAAAAAAGACTGTAATAGCCACCATTATTGCCATATAAGACCACAGAATACTGATCTGAGTTGGAAGAGACCCACAAGGATCATCAACTTCAGCTCTTAAGTGAATGGCCCATATGGGGATCAAACCCACAACCTTGGCTTTATGAGCACCATGCGCTGACCAGCAGAGGTAATAGTTTGGGCTGCTACACATCTGCGAAATGAGCCCAAATCAACTGCCATGAAAGCTCAATTCATTTAACTATATAACAAATTAGATTGGAAAAGACCACTGGAAGTCATCCAGTCTCACCTCATGTACATCTATATGGTCTTTTCAGGAGCTTACTTTTCCTCTGCCAGGTGGGTGGCTTGTTAGACATGGAGAGATGGAACACAAATCTTCTTCCCAGAAAAGCTGAAAGACCCCCTGGGCTTGAAGCTACTATTCAGAGGACAGCTGACAGCACACTGTTACGTGGCAGGGGAAAGTTCACAAAGATACTGTTGTCTTGACTAGCCACCCTCTTTATTGTTAACTCTCCCTAAAATCTTCCAGAGGTACTGTGAATCAGGCGCAAAGGCATCCAGTAATTTTCATTTAGGTGAGCAACTTCTCACCACTCATACATTGCTCTGCTTTAAATCACTATTCCAGTCCTATGTTATTCTGTCTTCATTAAATCTTCATGTCTAAATTTGATTTTAATTTCATCTCCATTGTTCACTGTCACTCACCAAGATCTTCATCAAGCAACTGGCAAAGATACAAATGGATCAACAATGCAACATTAATGTCCATGAAAATATATTAAGAGGTATTTTTCATTGTACTTCCAAGCTAATGACCTTGCAAGGCACTTTTTTAATCTCATTTTCCATAGTTCTTATTATTCTTATTTCCTTAGTTTTGTTTTCATTCCAGCATATCACCTCTCTTTGTACCCTACTTCTAAACATGATTAAAATGAAGACAAAAACTTAATTTGGTTTAATTTTAACACCCCCCCAAAAAAAAATTTGGATTTTTAAAATCAAAAATAGCAGTCTGAGGGTCTTACACTTAGAAACAGTTCCCTTTGTAGAAAGGACTTATGGAATAATAAAATAATTTTCTTCACAGAAGCAAATTAAAGTTTCTAAAAATCTGCAGAAGTACAAGTGTTTCCTATATATAAGCCCTAAAGTTAGCAAAAGGTCTACCAGAACTGATATTCATGCTTTGAAGCACTAATATAATTTGTATTGATTCAGTCAATAAAATCCATTAATGAAATGGAACGTTCACATGACTAATTAAATCAATAGAAGCAGTAATATTAATCCAGACTTGCATCAGTGTCTAGAAGCCAGTATCATCATCCAAACCCAGGCAGAAGTAGCCAATAAAATGGTGTTTACTCCTTGATGATTTAAACTACAATTATCTTTGCTTCCCTTTTGTGTGCTTTTTCACTATTATAGTTAAGTGAACTGAAAATCAAAAGCACAATAGCTTCCCATCAATTAATATTTGTAACAATAAACTTGTTTTCAGTATACCTCATCTTGAAAGTAACTATTGAAGTGATATAATTTTATTTGTGGCAGTGTGCATTTTGGTTTTGTGATGTTTGCACAGAGGTTTGTGTGGGACTAGTAAAAAATTGCACTTATGTACTACTTCAGTCACCAACAAAAGTCAGGACTTTCCATCAAGAATCAAAAGTATGAATTAATAAACAATAAACAGACTCACATATGCTCACAGAAAACAACTGCCTGCTTCAGAGACCACTATCAAACAGCAGCTTATTATCAAATACCACATGTAAGGTATATGGATGAAAAACACTTCTTGTTTACAGACAAATATAATGACCCTGCAATTGCAGGTACACATTCTATATCAAATAAACCTCTGTTAGATTTTAAGATTAAGTAGGAAGAAAATTATTTGGATATTTTAAAAATCTAGTATTCCAAAAGTGGAAAGAGCAAACACGCTGCCACTGAAGGCTATGAATCTTAGGTCCTGGCAGGTATGAAAAAACGCATAGCAACTTGTGAGAATAAAATTCCCAGGATTACTGTTCTGGCAAAATTACAAAGATTTAATTGTTTTCTTGCTTCTTGAAAATCCTTCAGGGTTTATCTTGGATTATTTATTCTCCATATTCTGAACAATTCTTTTCTATATTCCAAAAAAACAAAAGAGCTCACTGCTCAGCAGTGTTCTTACAAACTTTGCTTTCTGTTCTAATTTTACGAAGTGTCCTGCAATTAATGAAAATAGAGTAGAAATATTTTTTATGCTACAAACAATGCACATAATTACCTAGTTTTTATCCACCGTGCTTAGCTTTATTGAAACCTGTCTCAGAAGTTACGTCAGTTTCCACTTCTTCAACTACTACGAGCTCTGTGGTTTCGCTGAAAGTGAAATAAATCACTGAAACCTGCACCAGAAAAACTTGCCTACTTTTGTCCTGTCTCTCTGCCTTAGTGGATCCTCATTAAAGGTAGGAAAGGTAGTGAAATCATAGCCATTACTCTGTCTTTGGCAAAATTCCCACTCATTTCACAGAGACTAGGTTTTTGCTTACAGGTAAGATGTTTTCCAGGACTGAAAAAAATATCTTTTCCACGCTGGATCACGTGGAAAAAAATATCTTAGATAGTGGAATACGTGAAAAGTTCCTGAAAACCTGTTCATAGCAACAACTTCAAACCTGTCTGGAAACTATTTGCAGGAAAGCAGGAAAGCCTTAAGTGTGAAGGTCAGTACAACCAGTAAAATACTGGCTAACTCATGCTGGCAGAATGCTGACGTAGTATCAGAGGTGAAATCCAATTCATTTTAGGTGATGAACAAACTCAGGTGTCTGCATGTCATTTTAATATCAAGACTTTTCATTTCTGAAATGCTTTAAATGATGAAAGCAAGAAGATGCCATAATATATAGCAAAGATATACAGATTGTAACGAACTGTCTTGACCAGATGTATTTCAATTGTATTTGCTGAGTCTGAAAGAATTTATTTGTTTGTTTGTTTGCAGAGACATAGTATTTCAAAAACTTGGGCAACTTTAGATAAGGTAGTGAAACTATAACTGAGCCCCTGAATTCTCATGTCAGCTAACTTATTCATGATGTGAGATGAAGTTCAGGCAGCATCTGAAGGCTGCAGTACAGACACACTCCATACCACTGGGAAACATTTGCTCACCTTGTCAGAAGTGTAATTCACTTGAGTCTTGCTCAAAAACGCCCTTGTGTTTCAACCAAGCATGATGATGTGACAAAGTAATGAAGATGGTGATGGCTTAGGTAGAATGGAGTGCCTTCAGTCCATTTAGCTGTGGCCTATGGGATAGGATCAGCTTCTTATCTTTTGACAGGAGAGCAAAATATTTTTTCTTTCTTCTAGCATATTTTAACTAGAAAGCTAAAACTCTTCATTTCTGATTCACAGAAATTCTTAAGACACTGTTAAATACATTCCAACTCAAAACACTAACATGTATTCTCTCAGGTACCTCTTGTAATCCATATTCGTTGAATAAAAGCCTTCCAAGTTGAACAGCTGAGTCTACATTCACAGCTTTTTCTTCCCCTCCTGGTGCCCTACATGGCCAAGCTAGCATGAAGTACAGAATATCGATTAGAAGCGTACTATGGATTCTTTGCGCTGCAAGTTAAATTACCGTATACTGTATATTTTTAATTTCCCACATATAACAATAAACATGATTGATTCTTCAATTTCAGAGCATCGTTTTGGCAATTAAGAAAATAAATACCCTTTCCATGTACAGCTCGCTTTTTTTTCTAAATAAATGTCTGCAGTGTATTAGCTCATGTGTGACAGAAAAATAACTACCTACCCCTCTCCCTGTAGGCCTCATTCCATTTTCTATTTCTTTTTTTTTTCATTTATTTAGGACCTGCCATTCATTTTTACACCTAACAGTAAAAACCTCTGGACGTGGTTGTTGTGAAGAGGATTATCTTTCAGATCAATGCTGAAATTGATTCCAAACCACGCTATTTATCAGCCTGAAGCTAAAGCACTAGGAGTCAGGAAATATTTCCTCTCCTTCAAATCTGTTCCTATTCTGCTGTTGGAAAATCACAACACCAGGGTCTTCATTAATACACACTTCTTCTATTCCTTGTGCATGTGGAATATTAATGTCAAACAGACTATGAGTTTAGCTGCATTACCAAATTCGGTTCAGAAAGAAACAGATTAAGGAAACAACAGCGCGATTAAGTTTTGCACCCCTGCTGAGCAGTTGCTGATGCTAACTACGAATATATCCTTACTATGACATCTGACATTAATGACTCTCCTCTCTGTTTCACATAAAATACACTGTAGACTTTTATTAGCATCATATAATGATACAAGAAATACACATTAAATGTCTCTTTACAAAGCCATGCTTACATACGTGTTTTTTGTTGCTGAAAAAAAAAGTAAAAGAAAAAGGCCGGCTATATTTCATGCTTATGTACACAATCTACAGAAAATTAAAACTAAGAGATTCAACAAACTATCTAGGCATAATACAGCAGTCATGCAGATACGCAAGGTCAAATCAGTTAAACCCTATCCTGCTTCTCTGATTAACAATCTTCGTGATGAACAATTAGGGACAATCTGATGAATGGTGAAAGTTAATGAGAGTCTTTCAATTTATTTCAGGAACTATATTAAGCCTTTATTTGTTTGAGACTGTGGCAACACTGTTAGCTCATTATGACATTACTTGTATTGTCATTTAATACCGTCTGAAAGTACAGGACAAAGCCTGTGGTGAAGCTTACAGTAATGTAGTACATAGGTTTCAAATAAATAAAAATTATAGTGCAATTTACAATATGCAAAGGCACACAAAGTGTACAGGAATTTAAAATTATGTCAAAGAACATTAATATATGGTGAATATAATGATGATAATAAGTAGTTAGATTAAGCAACACTGGTTTCTTCTCACTTTGTTCATTTTATAAGAGAAAACCTGCAGTTTGTGACTAAGATTTTAGAGTTTCAATGGCTCTGCCAAGTGCCTCAATGGCAAAATGGGAATGTTTTGCATTCCACTAGAGATGCAAGCTGAGAACACTTAATTAATGAAAGCTTAATATGAAATAAATTGTGCTAAGTTTAAAGTGGGTAATAAATTCATATTTTTCAAATTCAGACAGTAAATTTAATATCCATTGCCAAAGACCTCAGAAGTATTTGCAGGAGTCCTTCTGAGAGCCAAGACCTTACTCAAAGTTTGTTGAAATAATGAAAGTAAGTAACAGCTAATTTTGATCATTCAAGATATAATATTTAACATTTTTTGCGGCAGATTTAAACTCTGAGTTTCTTTTAATATATCTCCTAATTAATCTTTAGGATATATGTAAGTTATTTTCACCAACTGTCAGATGATTATAAATGTGGTTTGATACCAGAAGATAACCATAAACCATTCTTAGGGTAACTGGTAGAATGAATCCCCTACTTTTTCACTTGAACTTCAACATTAATTAGAAGACGTAACTTTAAAGATGTGCCCCTAATAATGCAAGATGACCACTGCAGTTCTCCTCTGATACTAGAGGTGAACCTTGTGGCTTATATCACTGCTGTGTTCTCTACCTCAGTTTATAAAAAACCAATGCACCTCTTGTAAAAACAGCCCCAAGTTTACCCAAATCAATTACTGACATGTCTAGAAAAAGATTAATGACCTGCAAGGACACATATATAGCAAGTGCGTGTAATTTTTACCATCTACTATCAAGATTCATACTGAGCTTGGAAAAACAACAAACACCACTTAATAAAAATTTTTGAACTATTTAGTAATCAAATCACTTCATGGGTACACCAAGGGAACATGAAACCTCTTACCATTAGCCAACTCAGTACATTTTTCAGGATGATCATAATTTCTCTATAATATAATGATTTTTCTTTATCTTTTTAATTTAAATTGCACCAAGCTTCCAAAAATTTGTGCAGCAAAGTAAATCTGTAAAAACAAGCCCCTCACCTTTGGGCTTCCCACCTTCAATTTCAGTTTCTTATACATACTATTAATGTCAAAACAGAAAGAAAAAGGAAGCCATATTTTTCAAAAATTGTGTTCTTCCAGAAACATATGCAGCAAATGCAGCCAGGTGCACTTATTCATATTTAGAACAGCAAAGCACTCAAAAAGATGGAAGTCTGCAATTTTTTATGATTGGTGTTGAATGCACAAGCACTTATTTTAAGTATGATCAGTACAGCCCAAAATTCCTAACAATGCTTTGTGTTATTCATGAATTATTTTGACTTTTTCATAAAGGAATGAAAAGAACAATGTTTTCAGAGTTCACAGAAATTCATTTATATCAATGAAAAGAAAATAATATTTAAATGGCTTTTGTTTCTAGTAGAAGTGAAAAATTATACACTGTGTCTCCTAATAGGAAGTAAACGGAACTAAAATAAGTCTTACCACACATATACACAGAATGATTGGAAATTCATCTTGAGAACTGTAGCATTTCATTTCTAAGACAATACTCTTAAAAGCAGCTCACAACATTTCATCAAACCACTAAAAATACACTTATTTATGTTAAAAAAAAAAAAATATTGTTTTGTACAGATGGGTTTGTTTTGGAAACTGCTTTTTAAGTATCTTAACTATATCTTGAGCATATTAGTAAAGACCTATCACTAAACCATGCCTGTTAGTGGGAAAATGTTGGACAAAATGGCATTATTATTATTATTATTATTATACAGTAGATTCTTAGCAACAAAATCTCTTAGGAAATTATTGTACTGATTTACACACCTGTGACTAGGGCGTGAGACTTTTACTTTTGGAATAATATGCTACTGTTGGTTACTTTTTATCCCATTAAGCAATTACTTCCCACTGTAATTCTTGACTCATTGATCTGTCTACTTACTTCTAATGCAGATATAAAGAAACATTACCCAGATAAATGTGATCTTACAGCTACATATCACATTTAATAAAATCCCATTAGCCAAGGAAAATGCGTCAGTTAAGAAATTATCAGAGACCCACAATGTCTCAGTAACTTTATAGCTTAATTTGTGTTAGGGTTGAATCCCTTACTCCGGCTTTCAGGGAATAGCTGAAGGCTGAAAATTACTCCTTTTAATTAAATGTTGAGCAAAAAATTGTCCTTGTTATTCACAGATATTTGCTATATCTGTATCTACAGGCAGACATATTTCCAAATTATGATGCAACACACTGCTCAAGACCCTGGACTTAGGGTATTTGGGCTCTACACTCTGCCACAGTCCTGCTTTGTGATCTCTGAACAATCTTTCACCATTTATATTGAAAGCCCTGATCACACCAGATGTGGTAACATAGAGTATCACCACATCTAACTTTAAGGCACCTGATCCCAACATGGAATTTATAATCTAGGTAAGCTTGCAAATGACCTGTATAAGGAAAGTTTATATAGGGCCTGAAATCAGGATTCACAACCAGGCTGCAAAGCAAAAATTCACTTGGCCTAGACACTGTGAGATACTGTCCTTGTGTAACGCCAGGCAGATGCAAGAGCAAAGGTTTCCAGCCTTGAAACCAAACAAAACTGTGTCAGAGTATCAATTCACCAGAACTGAGTAGTTCTGCAAAGTGCAGGGTTAAGTGGCCCAAGCATTGAGATGAGTTACTGAAGGCTGCAATTTTCAGAATACGAACTAGAATACCTGCGCTCAGTGCTGCACTGGAGCGAGTGGAATATCTTTACACGGTGCTGCACTGCATAACATAGGCAGGTTTAGCAAAAGGGGGAGAGGGTGTTCTTCAGTGTTTAGGTTCCTACAACAGACCTGTAGGTAAACAACTACAAGAGATTCGGCTTGTTACAATCTTTTTATTTAAATAACTGAAAATATATCCCTCTAGATATAGACAACCAGCTTAGTCGGCTTTGCAAATGAATATGAAAAACTTATAAAATTATTACCTTGGAATACTGATCAAAGTTCTGGGATGCTATGATTAGGTCTCCATTCACCTGAATTAATTTAAATTTATGTTTCCCATATCCCACAGTTCCTTTATCACTTCATGCTTGGTTCCTTAACCACCAAGCAAAAAATCCAGGCCAGTCTCAGTCTGTTCACCTCAGGTGAACACTGAAGTGTGTGAAGAGATAAAAGTCTACAGAGATAAGGAAAAAGGCATTGTGATTTAGTATCTCAGTGAATGTGGTCATGCACCTGAGAACACAGGTGAGTGGAGGCCAGCATTATTGTACAGCTTTGGTTTTAACATTTATCAGTCTTTACATAAACTACAAAAATGGCAGTTAGAACAGGGAACAAAAGTCAGGGTTTTCACTTTATGGAGAATACTAAAGCTAGGTGCCTCACTAAGGCAAAGCCGATTACATTCCTTCTAGCCCCACAAATCTGCTATTTCTGGTTGTGCTGTGTCCTTTCTTCTTCAAGAGAAGGAAGGAAAGATGAGTCTGCCATGAAAATCTCATCTCATCTCTACTCCAGTGACCAAGAAGTGGCCAATCCTCTAAAAGGTTAGAGTTTCCACTACTCCAGACTGAAGCATGTTTACAACCATGGCTATTGATTAAATGCTGTAACCTCCATGTTACAACATAAATGGACATAAATGGTGGACAGAACAATTACTGAGACTGACATGCTGGAATCTGGTATGTTACTACATGCATTAGGCACGATCTAAGGATTTCTGCTGCTCTAGAGCACAATATCTGGTTTATGAACTACAGAACAGGTTTAGGTATGACATAGAGGCATATAGAAAATGCAGCATCCCTAGATGGTAAGTACTTTAAGTAGGTTCAATTGCAGATGTGTAAGCATGTTAACAATTTAACTGTCAGAAAACAAGATACTAGTCCATATTTGATGGATCACATACTTAGATTTGACATATGAGTTTGTCCTTTGTCCCAGGACAGGATCTAATACCATGGCTACTCATGGGTGGTATTGTTTCAATTTTTTATGACAGTGATTAGGTAGATACATAGAGAGATAGAGATATTGACAGCACAGTGCTATTAGGAGTAGGTGATGCTCAGCCCTGGTCCTCTCATTTTCCCATGGTAAACTCGCAGCAAAAACTCTTCTGCTGCCTGTGTTTAAGGCCTCTGATTCTGCTTCAGTTCTCTGGAAAATAAAACCTTTCATTAAATGCTCCACTCTCTCTTATCCTGCTGTATTCCTGTAATGTCTTACATCTTTTTAAGAACACAAAAAGACAGTGTCCTTTATAAATGAGATAAAGAAGTAACATGTAAACATATTCTTGTTTAACCAGTGAAAATACAAATCTGTCCTCACCATGATGAAAAAAGTACTGCTTTTTGATGCTGAGCATTTTGCACTAGCTGTTTTCTCTTTCTTCCTCAATCTCCGTGTTAGTTCTTTAGTTTTTGTTTGGGGTTTTTTTTTTTTTTTAATTCACTGGTCTTTTTTAATGCCATTAGTTTTCTTTAGAACACTTTCTTAGGTCTTGAATGTGTGCCATCTTTTCATATACTTCTGGATATACTTCTTCCAAATTTGTTTTTGGGAATCTGTCAGATTACCTTTTAAAAATGGTTATCCATACATATATCTACAAAGACTAAGCCTCCATTCAGCCTATGACAGGCAATCCAGTGCTAAAAGTCAAACTTACACCTGATGCTGAAAAAGTTTTATTAAGCTTGTTTCTTTCTCAAATCAAGTGTCTCAGCATAGTGCTGATCACACTGAAAATTATCCAAGTATAATTCACTGCACTAAACCACTTTCCATAGTGCAGATACTGCTTCTCTTTTCAATGACCAAAACAAAGTAAAAAGATTAATTTCCCCAGTGCATTACTATACCTATTTAGTTGTGTCTTTCAGTTGCTTTCAGTGGGGTTACACTAGAGTAACACTGAAGCAATGCAGTGCTCAATCAACCCTAATATATGCCCCTGACAGCTTTATGTTTTATTCCAGCCCATTAACAAGCTATCTGGTATGACAGTGCAAGAAGATCATTATGTCTTAATGAGGTGATTAAAATCAAAAAATATGCAGTTGTTGCAAAATATTAGAATAGACTCCAGGAAACCCCACCAATATTTAATGTACTGTTTTAATATTTTATTTGTTGCTACCTATAAAGTCTTCAACGTACAATTATGTAGTTGTAAATTACCTATGATATATTCTTCATGTAAAAGCACTCACTGATACTTTCAAATGTAGGAATTAATTTTAGAATTAATTACAGGTGTTGTTCTGATATTATTTTTATGGTGCAATACTACGTAATTATGTTATTAATCTGCATTTCCCAATGTATAGAATTACAGGAAGCACTATAAATAAGGTTATGCTCAAATTTGAACTTTGTACAATTTTTTAACTGGTAACAGATATACTAGATGTTCCAAAAACATTTCAAAACCTATGCTTGCAATGACACAGATTTTGAAATTTTTAACCTGAAAGATGCATATCCAAAGTCATTCAGGTACCTACCTAAGTTGAGCAGATGACTAATCATACTTCCACAACAACCTGTCTGCCTGCCCCCTGAAATTTGATAGAATTGCATTAATTCTGCTGCATTCAATTTTGCCAACCCAAGAACGTCTGTAGTGTTAGGACATGTCAATGTCCTTAATATCTTCCTAAAAAAACGAATTACAAACAACAAGACCTAAATTAACTCAATTATTTCATATGTGTTTCCATTTAACTGTAAGTAAGCATATGAAAAACTTGAAACTAAAATGTAGTACTTAATAAATTTGGACACCACGCTCAGCAATATATAATAAAGAAGACATAGAAATAAGTTTGTGGCAGAAAGAAGCTGACTGAAGGTACTTTGTGACTATTTGTAAAGTAATTAACATCATTCTGTACATTGAAAACTGCGTGTACAGATAGGTACATATATACGTCTATATGCACATATGCCTCATCAATCTTTCTGCTTACTTTCAGATGTAGACTGACCTTAAATAATACTGTAAAGAGACATTGTATGACCTGTTTTCTCAGTATCTTTGGATACAACTCTCTGCAGAGATGGGAGGGATCATTTTTTTTGCCTGAACAATGCTGGTCTTACAGACCTGACATTTCCCTGACTTCATTTACCCTTAACAGCTGCTTCCCATAGGTCCCAAACTACAGTTTCCTGAATAAAGATCTTCATTCTGCTGTTCTTCTTCCTCAGTCCTGCCAGGACTTTGAACTCTATTTCATGGTCACAGCATCCAAGGCTGTCACCCATTACCACATTTTCCCACAACTGTTTTTTTGCTGTTTAGTAAAGAATAGGTGGATCCAGCTGTGCTTCACTCCTGCTTGACTCATCCAGTACCATGCCAAAAAGTTATCCCCAAAATTTATCAGAAGCCTTCATGGCCAGAATGTTCAAAATCTATCAGGAGAGGTGAGCAGGAAAGAGTGAGGACTGACAAATGAACTTAAAGGGATCTTGAACAGGCCTCACTTCACCAGAAAATGGGTTTAATTATCCACACAGAGAATTTTTACCTATTGTTACCAATGCAAGAGTAAAGCATAGGGACCTCTTTTAGCCCTACCAAGTACCCTTAGTTTCAAATGCTAAGCAGACAATATATTATATGCTTTACACAATTGCAACATTAAGTGGCAACTTAGAAGCACTAAACCACAAATGAAAGGGACATAAAATATAAAGTGGGTTGTTCAAAATGGAGTTCAACAGGTAAGCTATCAAACTGTCACTTTGGTTTACGGCCATATACAGGCCATAACCCAATGTTTTAGTGTACAAATTCACAATTCATGACACTCTTTCAGAAGTCACCTTAGAAACTATTCTACCGATAAACTGGGTATCTGTACCACCCAAACTAAAAGGGAAGGAAAAAGAGTCCCTTATTAACCAGGATCTAGTGGCCCAGAGAAAACTCTCCTATCTTGCTCCCAGATTAGATATTAAGAATCTACTGCTCTCTGTTCTTTACCCCTGTAGCATTTGCATTTGAACAGTCATGTGTTCACAAACTGAAAATTCTGTCTATATGATGATAATTAAAAGATGCTATGCAAACATTCAATAAATTTTAAATAATACAGAATAAATTAAATTTTATTTTTCTTAGGCTAAATAAATGTTCCCCTAGAGTTAGGAATCTAAACAAAACCAAGTCATTCTGGAGGGAAATTTTACTGCAGATGCATACATCCCCTAGTTTCATTACAAAAGTGCTGACATCACTTTGGCATCATAAATACAAGGCTGTATTGTTTATATATTTCAAAAATCTTGATGGATAATTTTATTTCTCTTTACCTTCCTCTCCCCTCAAAGAAAAATTAATTACTTGTCTAGCACTAAGATATTTATCTTCTTTTTTAGGTTCTATGACTACTATATTCTAATGTGTTAAGACCTACAGAATGTTGAACATCTAGTGTTCACCTGAATAAACAACAAAATAATTTTTCAACAACTCTTCAAATTGATTTGAATTAACTTGGTAGAAGTCTCAGTGGGATAAAGGCAGACTGATATTAGTACATGGTTAAGATTTTTTTTTTTGGTCTAGAATGTAATGTACCACAATAGTGAAGAACCTAGAAAATGTGTGTATTTTTCATCAGCTAAGCTTAACAGCATACATACCAACACAGCTGATGCGAGCAATTTTTTGATGTGACTAGAAATATAAAAAGAAGTAGTTCTTTAGGAAAAACTGCTTGTAGCTGGACTGTGTATACCGTGAGACTCTCAGTGGGGAGGATCCCCACTGATCTCAGCTAGAGAATTCTGGCAGACCATGGAATATCATCAGTCTGAAAAGTCCCAGATCACTCCATTTTATAATAAAACCATGAACTCCAATCAGAAAGCTAAATCACCAAATACTAAGAACATAGGTTAGCTATAGTGACTGTCAAATTGCTACATTCAGTACTGAGTATAGCTCAGGGCAAGTGCTCAGTACAATTTCAAAGAAACATGCAGTCTGTATTAAAATGGAATGACTGCAATATCTTGATTTAATGCCTCTTCCTTACTGCTACTACCTGGCTACTGTTTGAGCCAGCTGTTAAACTAGTTGTGTGACAATTCAAGTTGGGAAGAAAAAGAGCAGTTGAAAGTTAGTAGGCGCACGATAGTATTTGTGCTTTTGAAAAGCTCCCTCAGTATTAGAAACCTGTCCTTAGAGACAGAATCAATTTGTACATTGCTGATTTCCCTAACTGAAATTTGAGAATGAGTCACCTGAAGACTCATGTTTTCATCTGTGCTTCAGTGATGCCCTGACACTGAAAAAGGTATACATCTGAATCTTCAACCAATGAGACAGAAAAAATACTATTATTTGTTTTTAATTTTTCCCATGACTTAAGAAAATACACATAGACTGGGGAACTAGTTAAAATCTCTAACACCTGTTTGCTGTTGCCAGACAGCACAGTTCTCCTGAAGCAAATAAGCTGCCTGAATTACAGAAGCTAAGAACAATCTGTTTCTGGTAAAAGGTACCCCTTTCATTGATAAAGGGTTATCAGTTTTCTCAGCTCTTTATACCCAGTATAATCATAACTAAACATACTTTACAACGAATGCTTAAGAGGAAGTAAAAAAACCCCAAAACTAACAACTTCAATTTCTTCCCTTCCTTGTTTATGTAGAGGTTCGTTTATTTTTCTCCAGAAAACACTGCTGATACCTGAACAGCTCTAATGATGTATGCTGGTATTAAAATGCTGGTACTAGTAACATAGCCATCTCAGCAATAGAATTTAGAAAACTTAAACTCTCAAACTTTCTTCACCACAAATAAGACTTCAATGTGAGCTTGTAAACTTAACGAATGTTAAGGCAGGCTTAAAAGAAATATGACAAATGGAAATAAAATAAGGGCTGGTTTATTATTCCTTTAAAAGGCTACAGTTATTTATTAACCAGAGTGCATTCATCAGAACTACCTGCTGACAGACCTATAGACATTTTCACCCCTAATAGATCAAATTAATCATAAAACACATTCAGTTTTCTGCCCAGCTCCCTTCTGTTAATCTACTTGTTAGTCAAATCCTGAATACCAATGCTAATTCTAAGCATGTGCGAGCCATAAAAATTATTAACATGACCTGGCATCCTTGCTTACTTACTTTTCCTATTTTGCTAAACACAAAGATTATATTTGTGAAAAAAAGTGACAATTTTAGATAAATTGCTGAAAACAATAAGTGATTTACTCCTTTGCTGCATTATAGAAATACATGGAGTAAGTCTCAAGAGCAAACGAGAGTTGCTGAATTTCTTTTAACTGATTCAGGACACAAACACTGGTAAACTAGGCAGTCTGACTGCCATTATCTTTAAATAAGAGAACACATTTGCAGTGCAAGTGTGGATAAAATAAATAAAGCAATGTGGTAGTATTCCTAAACTCACATTTCAGACCACTTACTTTAAAGGCAAAGTGACTTCACCAAAATCTAGAGTCCAATTTTTCCTACAGGTTTTGTGGGCAGCAGTTTTTCAGATTTTTCCAAGATTAGGTTTTAGTGGCATCTATGAGCATATCTGATCCATATTAAAGTAACATGGATACTATCACAGACAGATGATAAGGAAAGGAAACAGAGGTGTTACAAAGTACCTGGCCATCATTTTCACTGGCATCATGATCTTAGATCAAGTTCGATCAACTATGGCTTTTTGTATCAGAGTTTTGGCTCCAGAGGAAAGAGGAAAGCTGAAGAGATCCAAGATGTGCCTGCATTTGGATTGTGTTAGCGTATGCAGTTCACTTGAATCAATTTATTTCATTTTCTGTCTGTTTACTGTTACCCTTCATTTGTTTGCACTCAATAAGTATGTTTAGTTAAATCATCATTGCACTGAATTGCATGACAAAATCTGCATGTGTGATCATTTACCAGTCTCTATTCTCAATGACAACAGAACAAGATGAAACCACTTAAATTTGCTTCTATTAAAGCACAGCACTTGATAATTTTTACTTGATCTGTAGCAAAATCACAGCTTATTCTTACTCACACAATGAATCCACTTGATTCAAAGTAACAATTAGGCATGTTAGTCTATGTACAAAATATATAGATACTCTGTTCTGTCACCTAGATGGAAACAAAATCTTTTGGAAATATGAGCAGAAGTACTTTTACAAACAGAAATACAGGATATGGATCCTATTTCTAGGAAAAGGGATGGAACTTTTTATAGAATTTACAGCAATAAAAATAGTAGCAAACTTTTCTTCTTTTAAGAAAAGGGTAAGCAGCACAGAGTTGAGATTCAGGCTATATTGTACACCAAAACTGCTAGCATCTCATAAAATAAAAAAGAAGAATTCTTAGATTTCATCTTGGGTGGGACAAAAATTCACGTTTTTATTTTTAGAGAAACCCCATCACCAAAGTACGCTTCCTTGAATCCCCTTTGAAGCCATATGCTGCATTTATTCATAAACAATTTCATTGAAGAATTCATGTTCTTGTAAACTCACAGAAACACTGACACGAGCAAGGTACTCAGAATGTAAAAGAATGTGACTTCAAATAACTAGTAAGAAATGAATGCTAGTATTCATCATGAAAAAGAGAGTAGTTATTCCTTTACTGGAAGTAGTCTGTCAAATGAAGATTAAAATTATCACAATAAAATGATAGATCTGAAAAATCAACTAACCACAATGGTTTGTGATTAATATTATTTAACATTTAGACATCTACAATTTACATAACAATCTGTTTTCAACACACAGTTACTAAGAATATTAAAAAGCATGCTTACAGAAGAACATACTTTCTTGAGTGAAATATTTCATGCTTGGTTTTTATGATTCTTTAATGTCAAGCAACCTTTGAAACTCCAAACAGCATTTTAGTGGTAATTATATCTGCCTAGCATTAAACCTTTGAGAAAAACATGTTGGGGAAAATTGGTAAATTTCGACTTCCAAATAGCAACTGGAAAAAATAATCTATGAAAATAAGCACTGGATGGTAGTATATTTATAAACTGAGTAAATTTGTGCTCTGTTTTAATTTTGTTGTTGCTTTTCTTGCTCTCTTTGTGCCTCAAGTCATTCAGACATATTTTACCTTTTTATGGGGCAGAACACAGTTAATGTCCGTAGTAATATATTGCTCCCTGAACTGCACGGTATTCAAAATATCTTTGTGGCTGTGCTCTACTAAATGAAAAGTAAATATTATCAACAGGTAAAATAATTTTCTATTAGGTTGGTTTTTTTTATTTGTATTGTTGGCTATGAAAGCTAAAATTTTTTAAAAATCTGGAGACTTGCCTACAGGATAACAGCTTAGTTTTTTCACCTTTAATTTTTTTTAATAAAGGAAGCTATTTATTAAATACCTGCATCATTTAAACTATGGATGCCTTGCTTTTAGTGTCACTGAGCAGAAAGAAACCTTTATATCAGAGATTCAACTTTGGCTACTCCTAATCCAAGCCAAACTAGAAGTAATGGACTGAAAGCAAAAAACTTCCGTAAACTATTGCCTGCCCACACTTCGTCAGGTTTTGGTATTGAGAAGAACATTGTAATAAAGTAGGAACACCAATGGAGCAATGGCATTTCCACTGTAACACATTTCAATTATCTGCTTCTCTGATTAGAAAACCTGTCTCTGGCCACAATTCAGTGAATATTTTCATTTCATAACCTCTACATGCATTTTGCTTAATAGTGATACAAGTTTTCAAAGACAGCTTTTCAAAATCCAGACAAGGGCAAGCCAGAATGCATTTTTCCATTTTCAGTGTTTTTTGTATTCTGAGAATACTAATCTACTTTTACTTTTTTCAAAGCAATTCAAACAATTGATTAGATTTGAAGGAGAAATGGGTATTATAAAACCCATGCTTTCAAAATAATGAAGTACATCACTTCTAAGATATTTCAATACTTATAAAACATAAAGAGCATTGACGCACTGTTTTGGCAGTTCCAATACATTGGCTGTCATATTCAGATCAATGTTCTTTGTATTTGACAATGCTATATAGAAGATTTGTTTTAGCCTTTCCTAGTAAGAATTGCAAACATCAAAAGCAGGAAGAGACTGTGAAGAAAAGAGAAAGCAGCATTTACTTATAACTTAGGGAACTTTCATTTTACAGATTTTTTTTTTCATTAAGCTATTAAATTACTAGACTACTTGTATCCAGAGTTTCATAAATCTTACATTGAAGACTGTAAGTAAGAAGTCAAGAATTTCAGACATGGCATACTGGTCAACATCCTTCTGTGATGCTGTTATATTTGACTGATTCCTCTGTGTTGCCTATTTTTGGGAAGTACTCCTGCTGTAGTATCATCCATAATAATTACTTTCCAAAAGACATTCAATCAAATTCTGTAATCAAATTTATTTGACCTGGATTGTTAACTGTTATGGTTGCCTTCTGTACCCAAAGTTTTTAAAAAGCAAACCTCATCTACCCTAAAGAGTGAAATGAGATCTTAAGCATTTTTTCATTGCTGAGATGGCTATGTTACTAGTACCAGCATTTAAGCAATAGAGACTGGTAAATGATCACACATGCAGATTTTGTCATGCAATTCAGTGCAATGATGATTTAACTAAACATACTTATTGAGGCAAGGACCTCATGATTCTTATCATTTAAAGAATTCCACAATATATTTTAGAAGAAAGATATCTAATTATAAAGAACACATTTTCATAAGATAAAATTCTATGCGAACTCACTTCTCATATTTAAAGTAACATCACAGTCAGATAGTTGTACTATTATCTTAAATACATTAGTCATAGATATAACCATAAATCTATATTTTAACTTACGTACTTTTGAGAAACTAAAGACCTGCACTTTATAGAAAGACATGCCTCAAATTCCACATCATTCACCATATTCACCTGCTATTTCTTTCCTGGTCCATGCAGCAGTGCAAATTCATCGGCTGTGTGTACTGTAACTATTCATTTTCTCTTATTTGTAGGTGTGAACACCCCAAAGACATTGTTAATAATTTTCTCGTGGTGTATCTGTTGTGCTATGATATCCAAGTATTTGAAATTATGGAAGAAAGAAAAGCAAACAAATTAAGTATTACTCTTTCTTGTGATCTCTGATTAGTCAGGGGGAACAGATGGTACCTCCAGAGACCCAGAAGTAGTTTCTGCAATTGTATCATAACTTGCTCTAGATAAAGTTTAGTTATAGTTTTTCTATAACTGTCCTCTCCTATTTCCTTAGAGATTATATTTTTTATAAGGAATCTTCATTATTTCCTTAAAATCAAATTGTAATTTCTAATAAAAATATTAGGTTTACCCCCTGTCCTGGTTTTGGCCAGGGCAGCATTAATTTTTCCTCAGTAGCCATAAGGGGGCCAAGCCTGGAGCCATGTGTGTATGTAGCTAGCTTGTTATTGTACACCACCTCACATCATTGTGGGGAGTGCAAGGAAGTGACATTTGCTTCCAGGACGAAGTGCGTGTCTTCAGGTGGAAAAAAAGTGTGGCTGGGTAGGGAACCCATTGGCTGTCGGTCATTGTCTTGGGGTTGTGCTGCACTGGTCAGTGAACATTTTTTGCACATAAGTCACCCTCTCTTTGTACACTTTTGTTATCAATAATGTTGCTGTTCGTTTTCTTATCTCATTGCTATTTCCAGTAAATCATTCTTATCTTAACCCCGGATCTCTGCTATTTGTCTCCCACTGGAGGTGGGGAGGGGAGCAGCTCATGGTTTTCTTTTTAGTGGTAGTACTAATTTGGGGAGAGTCCTTCCAAAGCCTCCTTACGACACCTCCTTTTATTATACCTAGTATACAGTGTACACTTCTTAAATACTGTAGTATTTTTCACCTTTTTTTCCAAGTTTTTAAGGACTTTTCTTCCCTGAGGTTAGAACACTGATCACAAATGTGTCCAAAATCTATGAAACATTTGCTAATACACTGTCTGGTTCTGAACTAAATCTAACTCATAGTTTTGGTGGAAAAGGTAAATAGCATAAAATAGATTGACAGTATAACATATCATGTTACACTATTCAAGTATTTAGATTGTTTTATGACTACTATTTCCTGTCAGTAATTTATGGTCTTCATACGCATACACATTATGTAAAGCTAATCACAGACCTCAGAGGCAAAGCAATTAAGATAAAATGTGCTATAAATGCACGGAGATATTTGCATGTAAATTCCTAAATACACTTAGGATATCCACAGGTCGATACTGGCTGGATCTACTGGCTGGACAGCCGGGCCCAGGGAGTGGTGGTGAATGGTGCTGCATCCAATTGGCAGCCATTCACCAGTGGCGTCCCCCAGAGATCTGTGTTGGGCCCATGCCTGTTTAATATCTTTACTGATGATCTGGATGAGAGGATCAAGTCTACCATTAGCAAATTTGCACCAGGTTGCAGGGGAGCGTTAATCTGCTGGAGAGTAGGAGGGCTCTGCAGAGGGACCTGGACAGACTGGAAAGATGGGCTGAGTTCAGCAATATGACGTTTAACAAGTCCGAGTGCCGGGTCCTGCACTCTGGTCACAACAACCCCCTGCAGCACTACAGGCTGAGGACGGAGTGGCTGGACAGCAGCCAGGCAGAAAGGGACCATGGGGTGCTGATTGGCACCAGGGTGAACAAGAGACAACAGTGTGCCCACACCACCAAGAAGGCCAGTGGCATCCTGGCCTGGATAAGCAATGGTGTGGCCAGCAGGACCAGAGCAGCGATTGACCCCCTCCGCACTGGTAAGGCCACACCTCAAATCCTGTGTCTAGTTTTGGGCGCCTCACTACAAGAAATACACTGAGGTGCTAGAGCATGTCCAGAGAAGAGCAATGCAGCTGGTGAAAGGTCTGGAGCACAAGTCTGGTGGGGAGTGGCTGAGGGAACTGGGGTTGTTCAATCTGGAGAACAGGAGGCTCAGGGCAGACCTTATCACTCTCCAAAACTACCTTACAGGAGCTTATAGCCGGGTGGGTATTGGCCTTCCAGTTAATAAGGGAAAGAAGGAGAAGAAATGGCCTCAACTCACATCAGGGGAGGTTTAGATTAGATATTAGGAAAACTTTCTTCACTGAAAGGTTGGTCAGGCATTGGAACAGGCTGCCCAGGCAAGTGGTAGAATCACCATACCTGGAAATGTTCAAAAAACATGTAGCTATGAACTTGGGACATAGTGGACAGTAGTAATGGACTTGGCAGTGCTAAGTTAACAGTTGGACTCAATGATCTTCGGGGGTCTTTTCCAACCTAAACAATCCTAATATTCTATGCAAACAGCAAAAGTTTGCAGCTGCTAGTGAAGCAAGTAAATTTTTTAAATCAAAACTCTCTCTATCAGTACGGTTGCTACTTTGCTACTAGTACAAAAGTCATAGAAATTAAATAATTCCAGACACACAAAATACAATTCTTGTTTCTTCTTTCAAGAGGTTCAACTGAAAATGTTCAATGAAACATAAGATTCAAGACAATATCAAGTGTCCCTGTATTATTTAGTTAGAAATTTTATTGAATGGTACTATTATGACAGTATAATTTAATTTCAGTGTGCCATTCCACATGTTTTGGGGACATTTTCTTGCATAGGGAACAGAGGGTTCATTGTACATGTTTGTAACTAAACAGTAATTCTCATCAAGTAAAGTTCAAACTTTCCCTGATGTCTAAGGAATGCTACTTTATGCAAGTTTGGGTTTTTCTTGTACAATAATCTTATTATCCATAAAAAAAGATTCCATTATTTCACAGATTTTAATGCCTGAGAACTAATAAATTAGTTATCTCCTCTCAAGAAATATGGAAACAGATGTATTTCAATACAATGGCAGTGTTCAGAGAGACCATAAAAAGAGAACATTTCTTAAAATAAATGATCATGTGGTCTCTAAGTTAGAGCATGCTGCCTTTAAACAGAACTGTTTAGTAAATTAAATTTAAAACATGAAACACTTCATTTCACATCTAAAGGTTTCTATTTTACTACATTTTTCGTTCACAGCAAGTTGCAAATCCTTCAGACTTCCACCAGAATCTAATGACCATCTGGAAATGCCATATAACTGAAACTTAAAAAAACCGCTCAGAGCCTGTCCTTCTTGGCAAAGTACAAAGGCTTCTTTTTTCAGTAAGTATTTCTATCATGACAAATGCTTTGAATTCCTTTTCAGTCAGTTATATCAGTGTTTCTCCAGGTATAGATTAACAAAGCAAAAGAGTAGCTGCCATCAAGTATTAAAGTAGCTTTTTAAAGATACTGCTAGGTGAATTTCGTCAGCACAAACTGATCTTATACGCCTGAAGTACTTGTATTTGCACATGGAAAACAAAAGTCTTGGAAGTTTAATCACATGGAGATCCCAGCTGGGCATCTGCTGACAGTGAAGAACTCGAGGCCTTAATGTTTGGGACTAGCTAAATAAAAGAGGAAACAGGGTGGAAGCTCATGTGTTGAAAATAAATTTGAGCTGATCCTTTAAGATCGGGATTCAGAAACAGAATAACATTTTTAAAAGCATATTCTGAAAACTGGTATTACAAAAATTCTATATCTCATGACTAGTATAAAATAAGGAAGTTAGTTTATCTAAAAAATTCTTTATTTTCTATGGAGGTTGAATTTAAACTCCTATGTTCATTTTGATTTCTTCTGTTTCTTATTTAGCTGTTCCTTATCCTCCAATCCATACTTCGTATTTTACTACATCTTTTCCAGACAGTCTCCCTTTTTAACCTCGTTCATTAGCTTCCATGCTTTTTGTCCCTCATGCTATTCATTACATTAATTCATCTTTCCCCTTATCTCTGCTAAGAGCTTCAGGACAATGCTCGCACAGCATTTGAATCCAGCTAAATCTAATAATAGATAATAAATGTTACTGCAACAGTAACTAGACCTAGTGATGCCCACTTCAGTAATGATGAACATTGCCTCGCGTCTCGAACTCCTCTGGCAAATTATCCCTCCGTGTGCTCACTATAAATCCTGCCCAACAAGTTCCCTTGCCCTAGGAGAGCAAAGATAAGCAAAAGCAGTGCTGCATATTTACTTGCTGCTGCAATGGAAATGGGGAATGTAACCAGCTAGCAGGTCAAGTGTTCCTGGACTCATAAGGTCTCTATTACACAGTGCAACAGAACACATGGGAAGCTCAAAGCAGCTCCAAAGAATGAAAGAGTACAGTCCTGCCAACACAGTGTTGGCACCCAACATATTTAGTCCTACTGAGAACACTATGCAATGCAGCTCACCAGCCCACTGTGGCTCTTTGGGCCTCACAAGCATTCCATGATGGAGATATGCCTAGAAGTGTTTCCAGAACTGGCTGTGTGACAGGATGTCTTGAAATCTCGTGCAAAGCAGGTGGGTTTTTTTTTTTAAGCATGTCAACATCTGATGATGTGAGAGAGACCGGGTCCTGCAGTTATACATGCATAAGTTTGTCTTCTGCTCCCATTCTGGCTCAGCTAAGCTATGGCTTCTAATACAACAAGCCTACAGATTTTGCAAGAGCAAAGCTGAGAAACACGCAAATGCCCCCAGAGACCACATAAATAGAAGGATATATGAAATGCACATAACAAGTGGATGTTTGAGACACACTTCTTTCTTACTGCCATTAGGGTAACATTGTTTCTGGCAGGCATCTATTCCTGTACTTTCATTATCTCAATTCAAAGCATATATGTATTTCTGAAATTATACTTCTGCATTCCTCCTTAGCCATGAATTGTTATATTGCCATTGCCTAAAACTCTAAAATACAATTGTCAAATTGTGAATAATTGTATAATTAAGATCTTGAAATTATCAGCATATATGCAGATCTATGTTTCTGGTCAGTGCCAATATACAAGAAACAAATGTAAAATTCTACTTCTACAGGTCTCCTGCTACCTATAATCAGATGCAAGAATTAAATAACACCATCTTTTCCACCTGAAGATAAAAAAAAACGGAAATAACCAAGGCATTTTTATGTACTTAAATTAATTTATAAATTACGTGCTATTTTAGTTTAAAACATACTGCATAAATAGTAATAATAATAAATAGTAAGTATTAAGTTAAAGGCCTAGTCTGTAACAATTTTTTGCAGAAAAGTAAGTAATGCATAATGCCTGACCATATATCTTTTTTGTCCTGTTGCCTAATTACCTGCAAATTGCTGTACCAATTTTAATGCTGCTGGTTATTATTAACTGAAGTATGTTTCCTCCGGAGTCTTGTTATTCTTTTTCATATCTTTTCAGTCTCACCAGAGAAACTGTATTTAGGCTTCACACCACTGGGATGGATTGAATTAAAAAGGACAACTTCTACAACTGAATTCTGTATAGAAGAGACACCTCCCAACCGAAAAGCTGACTGAACAAAAGCTACAGCCATACACATTGTACTGCTTTAAAAGTATAAGTTGAAAGGACTGAAAACAGTTACATTTGCATCAGAATTTTCTTTGGCTATGTAACGATGTAGCTCCGGGCACGTACTCTGATATGCATTAAAATGATGCAATAATGATCTTTTTATACAGAAAGTAATTAGCATTTTTTAATGATTTATTCTGTAGAAGCCATGTCTAATTTGGGGCAACTGCTTCCAACAATAATTCCCCACCGATGTACTAGAATTTAAAACTTAATTATTGCTTTTGAAATATAAGAACTTTAACATAACTATCGATTATGGAAACTATGATCATTCATAGGACATGGTTAAGGCATTCTTGCCAACTAGATAACACTAAAAGAACATGTAAAATTCGTTTTAAAGCACCCTGCAGCCCAGAAAAGCCTTGAAATTCCACTCCTTAATTAACAGCCAATTGTACAAATTCTGATCTAAAATTTCAACAGCTAGGAATAAATAAGTTTGCCTACCTTATTTATATTATGCATACACTTTATTTTTCTTCTTCATATGTTTATACTGTTTAAGAAAAAAAATCAAATTTCCAAGATCAATAATTAGTATATTCTTCTAATAGTAGTCTTGCGATCATGAACACAGTTTAGGAAAAAAAAACCCCAAACAAACCAGCTTTAATTGTACTGTTAAAAAAATGCTCATCAGTTGAACTTCCAGGTTTAGCTTGTCAAAACTGCTACCTAGAAGATGATTTCAAAAGTTTACTTTAAATGATTCCTCAACAAGACCATCTCCATATTTTGTAACAAACTTCACATTTCTACAGAGATAAATGCATTAGTCTTTTCCTGTAGATATGTGAATGCATGAAAACAATTATCTTCTGTAAGATACTTCACATTTAACAGTATAACTAATGAATATTTATTACACAAATTCTTGGTAGAAAAACATAAGTAGCAATTTAAACTAACTTTTCCTCATTTCCATAAATGGTGCTAATCAAAAAGTTTCAAATAAATTAAAAAGCCAGCAATACCTTATTTTTACACCATTTCTTTTGTATAGGTATTTCAAGCTATTGGTTATCTGAGATGAAATTCTGGATCTGCAAATATTTATTAATTTTTATTTCTAGTAAGGAACCTACAAATACCAGGGTTAAATAAGGAATGCAAACTACCATGAGTAAACAATTAATTATAATTCTGCCTACTCATCACAGTGAGTAATGGACCTCATGGATTCTTCTCTGTCATATCTTCAATATGAAGATAATTCAGTCAAGTAAAATGTCAAGAATTTCTACCTCTCATAAATTCCTCATAGACAAGTTGATGAGGTATGGGCTGGATGAGCAGACGGAGAGGTGGACTGAAAACCAGCTCAGAGGCCAGGCCCAGAGAGTGGTGAAGGAAATCGAGCACCAGCACAGGGTGCCCAGAGAGGTTGTGGAGTCTCCATCCTTGGAAGTATTAAAAAATTGTCTGAATATGGTCCTAGGAAACTTCTAGGTGGCCCTGCTTGAGCCAGGACAACATGACCTCCAGAGGTACCTTTCAATCTCGGTCATCCTGTGATTCTAATTCATTGTAACTAAAATTGTACATGTCACAGTTCTCAAAATATCACCTCCACAAACCTGGATATATACTCTGGCATCACATCATCTTTCATATTGAGTTCTTATACTTTACAATCATCAAGGCAGAGGTCTTCCTTCATCTTTACTATTCCTTTTTATTTCCTATATGTCTCCAATACCTACTATTTGACACGGATGACCAGGAGACAGATTTCACACCTCTCAGATCTCACAAATACTCTGCTTGAAATTTTCAGACAACACAAAGAGGGGAAGGAGCAAAAAAGGACAAATAATAATGTGATAGTTAACACATGCATTTGATATGGAAGTTCTAGCAGTATTAAAGTTTGCAATCTGCAAGAGGCAACAAAGGGAACATTATGCTCATATTTTTTTCTGGCACAGGGTTATTTTTTACCTTTATATTTTGACAACAAATTCCAACAAAGCCAAGGAAAAACCTATGATGAAACTGTTTTCATATTCAACTGGCAAATTATTTCTGACAAAAAGCCATCTGCTCAGAAGATTCCCAACCAGCTGTTCTCTAATCTTCTCCAATATTACAGCCTTCTAAGTCAGTGTTCTGTTCCCTGTTCCTAAACAGATTTCCTTTTCCCTAGCAATCCTTAATGTTGGTGATTGGGAGATTTTGTTCCTCCTGGTTTTTCACAGCAATTGATAAAATGTGTTTATAAACCTGGAATCCCTTCCTGATGCCTATTTCATTTCTTATTTACATGTCTCCCACTGCCAAAATATGGAATCTCAAAGTATTAGGTAGTTTTTCCCCACCACTTTTGGTATCAGTTCTTAAGGTAACAGGAAAATGCTTTGAAATAAGAATCTATTTCTGGTGAGGGGAAAAAAGAACTTGAAAAAATCAAAAAAACCTCATATCTGTGGTTCAGTAGTATAAAGAACCCAGATGAGACATTTCTATTGGTAGCACCCTAGCACCAAGGGTGGTTACAGACTTCTTTCTTTTACTCACTTTTTTGTCTACCTGTTTCAGCGTCTTTGAAAGGCTCAGCAGTGCCAGTCTCAAAAAGTCAAGTCTGACTTCATTGCAACAAGGACTTCTGTGGCATGAGCCCATTAATGAGGAAGCACTATCTTTTTCCTGACTGCTTTACTTCTTTCCCACAACATGACCAAAATTAGGTTAATTAGCAATGTGCTGGGGGAAATAAAATCACTTTATTTAGATTAAGAGTTTTGAGCTGGCCTCATTATGAAGTATGGGAGAATTAATGAAAAGTAAAAAATGGAATCACAATTCTGATTTAGGTTTTCAAATAAATTTCCTCTCGAAGAGTTAGCAAACTTGACTTAGAAGGATGTCATTTTCTATTGAAAAATATAAATTAAAAGATGGTAATATAGATAAAATACTTTTCTTTTGTTCAAAGGGACACATTCAGAAAGAATATAGCTATATTTTCTTAAGAGTAACATGAATGATAAAAGCTGCTTAAAAAGTGGAAGAAAAGAAGATCTACCAGCCACCTGAGAAGCTAAAAAACCCTGTATGAGTAGAATAAAAAGACTATGTATGCAGCTTCACTACAACTAGCTGAAGTAATTTCCATGAGAGTTATCCCTTCTTGAGTTAACCTAGCTCAGAAGAGAGCATGCACAGTGAAAACACACAGCACACATTGATTGCATTAGCACCACTAAGTAGCTATTGTATTCCTAACTCAATCCACACTACTCAAACTCAAATTTAAAACATCACTAATCCTGAGCTTTTGGAATAAAACCAGATGAATGTAATTGGTGAATTACACCTTGAATTAACAATGTGCTGAATACCAGCCTTCGAAATTAAACCATAATTTTATTAAGTGCTTTAAAACAGCAGAAGTCCCTTCCTACCAGCACTGCTATGCCATTTTACAGTGTTTGAAGATCTCCCTCAAGGCATAAAGAGAACAAACAGACTTATTGACCTGATGAGAAGGGATTAAAACTTGGTAAACTGGAGAAAGTTTATTATCACCTAAAGCAATAGTGCAGGGGCTGTGAGAAATAGACCAGGGTGTAATAGAATGAGGGAGGCTCTCACACTCCCTTCCCCTTTTGAAAGCCAGGTGACTTGAGGGTTCATCTCAAGCACTTCTACAATGGATATACATAGCATGGGATAAAAAACCAGGAAGAATGAGAAATCTGTGCACAGTTGTAGAGTTATGATCTCATTGAAATTAGAGGGATATGGAGGCATAGCTTGCACGCCTGGAGTACTGCAGCAGACAGAAACAAGCTCTCCAGGAAAGAAAGGCTGGAAAGGTGAGGATGTGGCATTGTAATCTGTGCAAAGGAGTTGCTCACAAGCACAGAGCTTTGTCTTTGAAAAAGCTCAAATCGTGCTGCAGAGAGCAGCCAATATGCTGCAGGGTCAGCCTGGAGAAGCAGGTGGAGAACTGGTCTGACAAGAACCTCACAAAGTTCAACAAAGGTAAATTAGCCCTGTATCTGGGACGGAATAACCCAATTACAGCATAGTCCGTGAGTAAGCCGGCTAGAAAGGACTTGGGGGTCCTGGTGCACAGTAAATTGAATATGAGTCAGTAGTGTGTTCTTGCAGCCCAGAAATCCAGTGACCTAGTGGACTGCATTAGCAACACTAGCCAGAATGTGGAAAAGTGATTATTCCCCTCTCTTGAGCATTTTTGAGAGTGTACTCGAAGTCCCAAGACCAGTTTTAGGGTTTTCAGCCTTGGAAAAGACTTGATGTACAGGGGCGAGCCCAGTAGAAGACACTTTGTAAAGATGAAGTTGAGACAACTAACTCTGTTCAGCTTTAGAGGCTCAGGAGAGATCTTCCTGCTGCTTTCAGCTTCCTGATGGAAGGGCACAGAGGCAATGCAGCCAGACTCTTCATACTGGCACCCAGGGATGGGACAAGAAGCAACAAATAGAAAGACAGAAAGTTCAAATTAGTTTAAAAGAGGGAAAAATTACACCACAAGGGTGGTAGAACACCAGAATAAGGTTGTCAAGAGGGGTTGTGCTACTCTCAGAGCATTTCAAAACTCAGAGCAACCTGACTGACTCTGATTCAAGCAGGGTCTTGGACTAAATTATCTCCAAAGGCTTTAATTTACAACATGAGCTAATATTTGTTTCATTGAGTAACCTACAAATTTACAACGTGATAAAGGTTTTGTTGAATAGCTGTTTTGTTGTTTTTTCCCTTACTCCTGTCTTTTCTTCTCATTTTCTTATTCCACAAGGAGGAAAATTAGACTTTGTAAGACTGAAGTCAAGTGTAGCTATATTGGCCCTCTAGGGATAAACCCATCAATACAATCACCCATGCATTTCTTGAAATCATACATGTGGCTACAGAAGTAAAATTGTGAGTTTACAGACCACTGTTGTCCAGCAGCAATGTCATTTCCATGCTATATCTCAAATGCATTCTGACACTAGTGCTTTCTATCATGCTTTTCTCATTTATTATTGTTTCTTTATTTTACTTAACAAAATATTCTTTTTCATTGCTTTACAGTGTAAATGTTTAAATCCTATTTTGCTGGCACTCAGTGCATTCCGCTGTCTTTGTGATTTATGAGTTGCTGATTCTCACTTGCAAAAAAAAAAATCCTCCACAAGAAAAAATAATTTGGAACTGCTTAATATGCCCTGATGAATGTGCTAATTATTTTGGAGAAGCAGATTTGCTGTCACCTTTCATTGTTGAAAGCAACACACTCATGGAAGGCTCTAGTGCTATAAAAATAAATACTGTAACTGCTTAATGTATGAAAATATTATTTGCCATGCACAACGAGTGATTTAATTTGCTCACCATACAATGAATTTGAACAAATCTTTTCCATGATTTATAACACAGACTCTCTTATGGCTTGCAACGTGTCATACTCTGAAGTGTCTTAGGACACAATTTTATGCAAAGTAATACATTAAAGCTAGTCTTTATTGTAAAATGCTAGAAAACACATCCTCGTTGTGTCATATCATGGCCATGGAACCCTATAATCAGATTTCATGGGATGAAATGAATAATAGTGGTTCCTAAGCATAAAAGGAAAAACTTTGAGGAAACTCAGTCTAAGAAAAAAAACAGGAAAAACTGATTTTATTTTAATATACTACACAGAGCTGGCTTAAAAAATATTCAAATTGTATTTATTCAAATGTTGAGACATGTTACCCTTGCATTATGTTTCTAAATAGGTTATTTCAGAGGGCTGGGGATAGAGCACAGTCTTTTAGCTGTTTTTAACACCTGAGTCCATGTCTTAGAAAGCATAATGTATTCCAGACAGTAGCTCTGTCAGCTAGACCTCTGATGCCAATAAGTCTGTTTTCTGAATGTTTTCAAAGTAAAGCTTAATTGACCAATAATCAGACTCTACTGACAGGCAAATACCTGAAATACGGTATATTTCCATCACTTGTTTCCTTGATTTCTTTTATACAATTACAATATACAAACTTTTAATTGCTAAAATACACTTGCTGGAAGTGGCACCTCAACTGTCTTAATTTATGCCTGCAGGCTTACATATAATGTTTGCAGTTCTAATGCTGCTTAACACATGCCCACTTAAAACCAAAGGTGTTTCTAGTGAAGAGATACATATTCCGCTACCCTAGGTGATTGTTATGAAATCTGTTAAGTGTATCATTATGTGGATGCTAGCTTTTAGGTTTTAGACTGTATTTGCTTTCTGTATTAATTTGCAGAATTTTTAGGAGCATTAATATAATTTTTCATGTTTAGACAGAAGTTAAAAATGTAGTGTACCTCTGTACTGAAAACCAAATCAATTACTAATTAATTCAGAAACTTTGGTGACCTAAGTGTTAGAAGTTCATTTCAGCTCAATTTTTAATATACTGGATTCTCAGTATACTCTGAAATACAGCACTTCTGGCTCTGGCCAAGAACTTCACAAACACCTAGCCTGAATGACATTGCTTGTACATATTGTTTAGTAAGACGTGTCTTACTAAAAATAAATTATTTTTTACTTCAAACTAAACTAATTTTGGGATTTTTCAATTTTTTTTGGAGGGGTGGCTGGGAGCAGAGGTGTTATGTCTTATTGACTGTAGATTTGTATTTTTCTTGCTTTGAGCTGCAATTTCTTGAAAGGCTATTAAGAATTTTAGTGTGTCTCCTGTGTGCAAGAAAAGTGGTAGGTGAAATGTTGCATGTTTATAATCATCTTCAAATTCGTCATGTTTGGGAAATTGGGAAAGAAATATGCTCTTAAATACTAATTTGGAAAAAAGTCACAGTGAGAGTATACATGAGTTTACTCATTTATGTAGTACATTTTCAATTTTAGAACAACTATGATAACAATATTATACTTTGAACAGCTGAGGTAGACTAATTAATCAACTTCACAAATTTTCCTTAATATATTTTGAATTATAGATTTCTTTTTTTCTTGGATTTCTGAAATTGTTGTTTAAAAAAGTACTGCACCAATGTTATGCCTCAAATATATGATGAACTGCCTCTCCCCAAGTTAGTGTAGAAGCCACACTAGCTTATTGTTTCACATAATGATTTTTAATGTAAAAATAAACATTGAATGTCCGTTTTGGGATACTGTAACTTGGATACTAGGGTTGATTCAGACTATTGACTACTGTGTAATTGTCATGTCCTGTTTATATATATATATATATATATGCTGCCCTTCTGACCTTCCAGTTCAAAGGTGAGATTTTAATAATCCCTTGGACAAAGCAAGCAATGCCAGATATTGAATTGGGCATACCTTACTGGCAGCATGATACTCAACACCTCAAGTTAATTGGTTCCTTTAAAATTCAGTTTTGTAACAAAATGTGGCAGGTGCAAGAATATGCACAGACAAACAATGTGTGTACATCTGGAGGGAGTAGTCAGAAAGAATAATGGTTATTTGGCACCTTTCATAGTCATGTTCAGCTTATACGACCATTTTCAACGTTGGAATTTGATTATTCAGATTTGTTACAGATTGTCCTGTGAAGACTAAGAGCCTGAAAGCTGTGAAGCTGCCGTTTGAGTTGCTTTGGAATACCCTCCCTTGAAGGAAAAAATTAAGGGTTATTGTGAACTTTAATACTGTGAATACCAACTTTGTGCTTTTTCACCCCTTATTATTCTGTCATCATCCTGATGTCTTTTGCATTGGCTGATTATCACCACTACCACTCTTCTGTAGAAGCCAACGCTTAGGAAGGACATAGCTGGCTGGTAGTCCATGGATGTGCTTCATAATTGCACCTTGCACAGGTCTCCAGTGCGGGGAAGAGATAATGTAATGTCCAGGAGTGGTACCACATCTGCCTTCTAGATATTTGGGTCAATCCAATCAGGTATCACTATGAGGCTTCATCCTGTAGAGCTGCAGGATCTCCCACAGTCTATGAAAGGGACAGAACAGGCTGTATTTGGTCTTAGGAAGAAAATGTTAAGAAGAAGTGTTGTTGATGTCTATCACTGTCTAATTGGAAGATGCACAGTAAAATGAAGCTCTTTTCACAGGTGCACAATGATAGGATAGGAGGCAACAGGCCCAAGTTCTAAAAAAGAAAGTAATGTATTAGGGAGAAAAATAATCATGAGAGTACTAAAATACTGGAACAGCCTGCCTGGGAGACTGTGGAATCTCCTTCCTTGTTATTCATATCTTGACTGGACACAGCCCTAAGCACCCTGATATAATTGTGTCTGTTTCAGGCAGTGGTGTGGACCAGATGACCCACATAGGAAGGCCTCTTCCAGCCTTAATAGCTCAGTGACTCAACCCAGTCTTCCCATCGGTCATGCTGGTATTAGGTGTCTGTCATGCTGTCAGACTCCTTTTCTCCTCATCTGGCTCTGGTATTGGCCTCCCCTGCATTTCAGAAAGACAGCTTAGAGAATAGTGCAGGAAGTTGCAGGACTAATCCATTAGTTCATAATTAAAATTCAAATGGAAAGGAACTGGAAATGTAATGGAAGTAAGACTGTGTGGTAGTTCAATCTTATTGATGGACAAATCTGTTTCAGAGGACCGGGCATCAAGTACGCTATTGTAGCTGTTGATAACACCTGCATCGATATCTTATAAAGAATAATATATTCTGGGCCATGACTTTGTCAGCCAGATGCCTGGCTGCAATAAATGTTTGCTGAAGAAGCAGGTACAGCAAGGCTTCTATGGAAAATATCAAAATGAAGGGTGCATCTTATATGTGGCACCACTTTGTATAGTTAGAGGACAGCGGTCTTTGTCAAGGTGTCCACTCAGGCAGCATTCTTTTATATGGAAGTTTAGAGGCAACAAATATGCAAATTGCCTGGTTCAGCGTGCTCAGCTGAAGAAGCTGAATGGTGTGTGGGAGCTGCCTCTGCCAGTGTGCATCCATCCCCACACACGATGCTTGTGCTGGGCCCAGCAGCTGAGCCAGGCATGTGGCTGGCCAGTGGTGTACAGCACGTGTAGGCTGTGTAAGAGGCTGCACAGGCTGAGCTGGGAGAGGTGGCAGCCCTGTGTCAAAGCCGATACACTCTGAAGGCAAACATAACACACGCCAGGACCCTTCTGTTTTGATGTTTGCCTTTGTGAAACTAAAATCACCTGATAGTCTGACAAATGCTGTTGGTAACAAGACTTATGACAATGTCTACCGGGGAAAGTGGCATCAATATAAGTAAATGATTTTAGAAAATCTTTCATTCAGAGAAACTACCTTCTGCTGGTTTCTAAATTGATTAACCTAAAAAAGTATGTCTTCTCTGCATTGAAAGGCTGGAATATGGAAGTATAAGACGAAAAAAAGTCTTGCACTACAGAAGTACTAATCCTTCACATCCTCAAAAGCCACTGGGGCCTAGTGCTTATAAATGTAGTTTTCAAATACTTGTCTATAACAGTGAACATTTGGCTTGGAGCGCTTTGTCACATGAATTTCTTTGAAGTCGAAAGGCTACTGATGCTCTTGAGCACCATAATCTTTAGAAAATATTTGCAAGATTGGAGATTTATAAATAAAGTCTTCATAAATACAGGTTTCCTAACTGAAGTATGAAAGTATTGTCCCAGAAGGGTGATGACTTTGAACAGTAGCCATGGGGTGTGTGTGCTGTCTGAGGAACAAAGTCAGAACACAGTCTCATTATAACCTCCTGGCAGCAGCTGTTCAAACATTGTTTCTCCACTTCCATCTCTGCAGAGAATTTGTCTCAAAATATAAACACTGTTAAGTCAGTAGATCATCTTATGTGCTAAAAATAATGACTGCTGGTAAGTAATAAGATGATGTACCATTCTTTTTCTAACTGATGACTGTAATGTTTTCAGGGAGAAGATTGGCAAACAACTGTTGTCTTGTCCAATCCAGACTTTCCACTGGTCCTTTACAAAATGAAATAACTTCTATGGTGAGACTGGCATGTTAGCAAAGCTGAATACTGCAAGTCTTGCTGAGAAAGCTGACTTAGAGGCTACAGGGTCAGTTACTGTGTTGAGATATTCTGCATGTACTTGGTGAAATGTTGCCACCAACAAAATAAAACAAAAAAAAAAGAAGTCTGCCATTTCAGTGTAGATGTGAGAGATGTGTACATGAGAACCAATCAACTACAATAATACAAAATCATGCAAATGAAACAAAGCAAACTGCAGAGTAATAAGGTTCAGAAAAATCACTCTGAAAGCACCTTTGCCTTTAAATAACTTTTGAAATAAACAAAATGAATATTCATGAAACTGTGAAACATTTATGGCATGAAATGAGGGCAAACATAAAATTTTTATCATCTTTCATGGAAGCAATGGCTAGAAAGTAGCCTGGTGACAGATAATTAAACAATTAAAGACTTAAGCAAAGAAGTGTATACAAGGGGGAAATGCCTCTTGACATTACATTGTTCATGGCTATTGCTGTTAAGATGATTGGAAAACAATGCTGCAAAAAGGATTTTATGTCTATGTTGTGTCCATACTATATTCTAAGAAAATATTTCTAGTTTTTTTATATCTAATGCTAAGGGTTTTCAGTTGTTAACTTGGAAAATAATTCAGGAGTCAGGTAGATCTCTGTCAAATAGTATTTTGTGAACAGTAGCCTCCAGTTACACACTTAATTCTTTAAAAAAAATGAAACGGTTCTGAAGAAAACACATATCCTAATCTCACTTCTTTCTTCATTTTCTAGAGCTAATACATTTAAGTATTTGTACAAGACTTGCATGTAAATGTTTTCACTTAGTATCCAAATTTGGTATGTGAAGAGGCAGTGAAGGACCTGATTTCATTTCTGACTTCTTGGTTGTCTAAAAATGATTTGTAAAATTTTTTTCCATATAATTTTCATTGCTTTTTTTTTCTTTAAACTAGCAAGTTAGAAAAGTGATTAAACTGTAACTTGTAATTCTAAAGTAAGCTGCAGATAGTGTATTCGAATACCTGTTTTCAATGTTGCAGTATTCCTGTTGTCATTCTGGCCTGGAAACTGTTTAAGGAGGGTGAGGGAAACCCTTCTGTATTACCAGTACTCAGAGAATTCAAAATTCAAAACATTTATGTCTTGGGGTGACTTTATGATGTTGTATCCCCTATTGCCTACTCTGCACAGTGCATGGCAGCCCAGAACTGCTGGAATGGAAATTACTGAAAATTTCTTAAATTATCCTTGTGCCACAGTAAAACACAAAATAGTGAAACTGTGACTAAAGAGCTGTACTTAACATTTATAGAGGAAGAATCTTAATGTGAGCAAGCCCTTTGCTTATGGCCACACTGAAATATGCAGTAGTTCATTAAAAAAAAAAAATGAAGCTAGCAAGAGCTAGGAGCAGGCATTGTAATCTGCTGTTGCAGTGTTATTTTCCAATTGCAGATTGTTGCTAAATTATCACATTTACTGCTTTGGCACAGATTTTGATTAATGTTTTTTTTTCAAACCTGCAGTTCTCAATTTAAAGACAGTAAGATTTCAAAGCTAAATCAGAAATATTTATTATGCACACATGAAAAATTACTTTGTTCAAGTATTAATAATAATAATAATAAAATAAATAATAAAATAAATTTGATGATCTGGCACTCACTGAAAGCAAGAAAGGGGCTCGTGCTCTGGGGTTTCTTCTGAGTAGGGTTTCCACAGAAATAATTTTACCCTACTGATTAACAGATTGTGTTAGTTATACTTTAAAGAAAACAAAACCAGCAGAACCCAAACAATACAAAACCCCACAATCCTCCTCCATGACAAAGCACAGGATTTTTTCCCTCACATTAATAAACCTGAAATTTTCTGTATTAATGTATGCCATCATTTTGGACAATATTTGTTTCTTGAATAGACTGGATCTATAGATTACTACTAAAAATCTAAAAATTTTCAGGCCACACAAGTACATTTCCTCGTTCACACTAACAGCACAGGTTCTAGTGCAACAGGATTTTCATATCAGTGTGTTTCTGAGTTTGGACAACGGAAAAATGGATAAATATGTCTTTAAATATGGACATCCAAAGTGAAAAAAAGATGTATACAATCTACACAAGGCATATAGATTGTACACGTATAGCAAAGATGTATTGCAAAGATTCCAACAAAATCACTACAAAGATTTAACATTCAAAATGTACTTTTATGAGCATAGGGATAAGCCTACCTACCCATCACCAAAATAAATTTTAAAAAAAAGGGACACTCTCTACATCCGTAAATATCTGTCCATAACTGGAAGGCTTATTATTTCATTTCTTAATCATCTGCATCATTATGTCATCCCTCACTACAATAAAATTATTTATGGTATTCTTTCACATATATTCCAAAATACAGAAATATTCTATTACACAACGGGGCATTAAAACAAAGTTAAACACAAAATCCAGAACAAACAGTTTTCTGGTAGCCACATGGCCTTGTTAGATAATTTTGTTCCTAGTCACAACAATCCAGAAAAAAACCCCTTGGTTTTGAAAAATTTTACCACCAGTCACTATTAAACGAAAAAAAAAACCACCCAAACCAAACAAACAAACAAAAAAAAACCCAGAGAGATTTATCCAATCCAGCTGAAGAAAGGTCTTAAAGGTCTTGTGTCATTCGGTGTCAAAATTCTGTCCATAAACTGATTCCTACCAAATAAGGACTTCTTTGTATAAATTAGCTATCAAGATTTTAGTAGCCCTTTTAGTTGTCTTATGCCCATCAAGAACTCAGTTTAGGACAGCAAAGTGAAAGCTGTTTCTCCTCTTCCAAATCCTCCTTCCTTGTTTTCTAACACCAATAAAGATTTGCACTGAAGAACTCATCTCCAGCTTGCTTCTGTCAAATGAACCCACACCATGACTTGTGCTGAGCAGGTATTATTGCAGTGCTGCAGTTACATGAGGTATTTGAGCTGGGAGTACTCGCCAAGAAGGTCATGCAGTCAAACTGGTCTCCCTTCCCACTTCTGACAGAGAGGGTTCGACCACATTGGCTTTAAAATTTGAAGAATATGATTCAGAAAACACAATTCAGAACTAAGTTGCCTTTGAGGTAAAAAAAATATTAAAAGATCCTACTAGTCTTGAAGAGCAGATCAGTTGGATAGCTCTGTAAAACTTTCAAGACCTTTAAAGGAGATCTCACTTTAAGAAACACAAGTATACAGAGTACTCTTGATGACGCTCCCAGTAGTTTTAACTGTAATGCTTTTATTTGTGTTTGTTTGGTTTTTTTAACAGCAATCCCAATACAAGTGTATTTCCTTGCCTGTAATTTTATAAAAGCTGGTTTTTATCAGAATTGATTAGTAAGGAGAATGTAAATCTCCTTTCTTCCCAGTTAGAAGACTTTCATATTTAATTTTTCTCTAAAAAATTTCCCTAACACAGAAGCCCTGGGATAAAAAAATTAATTTTATGGTTATAAAAGAAAACAGGGGAATTGAAAAACCCCTTTGGAGTTCAGTCACAAAAAGGAAAGATTCAATTACTTTGAAAATCTTTAGAACCACAAGACAGAAACATTAGAAATTATGAGGCAGACTGGGGGTCATCATCAACTGTAATCCCAAATGGCATTTATTCCACAGCTTGTGTTATTATTCATTTAGAAACATAATGAAAACCAAGCCACTAAAAACATGAGGAGATAACTGCACTTAAGGAAAGTAAGCTCTCTCATAATTATTCATTAATTGAATAAAAGTAAATGTTAACCACAGTAATATTTTCATTGTCTGTGTAGTGTTCAGTGCCAAAACTGAACTTGCCGGAAAATTACAGCTTCTGAATTATGTCTATTTATGTAAGATCCCCAATGGCAGTATATTAGTACAGGGCAAATATGCACATAACAGTGCTCAAAATACATTTTAATTCCACAAAGGTTAATAAATATATACTAAAATACTCTGACAATACTTAACTATTACTTTGAAAGAGTGAATCTAACTCACACCATTTTACTCACTGTTGTTCTGTTAATTTTAGTCATTTACTCCTAAGATACGCTATACATATATGAGCCACATGAAGTTTTTTATTTGCACACTCCTTCAAAATGCATATCTGGTATGAGAATTTTAAAAACCCCAAATTATTAACAGGCAGCCATTTCTTTCAAATATTTATTTGAATTACTGCTATCATATAAGCTAATGAAAGTGTGAAAAAAAAAATTAGAAACATTTTGAAATCAATCTTGTACAAAGGACTGATTCATTTGAAGTGATTTGTAGTTGGATATTCAACCTATGGTGAAATCTAAACCAGTTTATCTTCTGGGGAGATTTAAGAACTCAAAACAATCATATAACATTGCCTTGAATAAGACTCATACAGAAATTACTAACAGCAAAGTACTGATCATTCCTTGCTAAAGCACTACTTTCCATAACTGAATTCTCTTGTTTATAGTTGAAATATATTCAGCATATATTAAAAAAAATCTCTTTATGTTTTAGGTTGGATTGCTTCTTTTACTTAAAGTCTTTACTATCTTAAATGACCTATTATTTCTTTACATGATCCTACTTGTTATATCCAAACTGACAGTAATTCTTTGTTACTTTTCCATATGCTTAAGTATGTCTGTGTGTGCAAACTGTGAAACTTAGCCCCAGGCACCTGAGGCTGTAATTATGTCTGACTGCCATAATACTTCAAAAAGGCCATAGATATATTAGTTAATATGCAATATATATTAATACACTAAGATAATAGACTTTTAACTATGTGTGCAACGATGACTGATTTTATGTTATATCATGACTGAAAATTGAAAACTTATCAAATAAGAACAATGTTGGTATTTAATTTCTGTATCTATTGCTCAGTGCTTGTAATCACCGTATCTTGAACTTCACAGACCAATAAACCATCAATAAAATTGAACTCTCTTTATGTATGGAGCAGTTTTCTATTTCAAATACATAAAGAAAAAGGAACAATAATTCAAAGAACACCACAGTACTGTCAATTAATGCACTGTATTCTAGCAATCATTTCAATCATTACCCTAGGCGGTTTAATTAATCCATTAATAAGTAGTGATTTATCTGTTAAAAATTGATTTCTCCCCTCCACACTTAACTGATCTTGCCATTCATCTGTCATTCTGCCCTCCAATGATTTCAAATTAAGTTTTCAATGCTTAGGACTCCTAGTACAGAATTTCAAGACCCCTAACCTAACAAAAGTGTCCTAGGACTCACTAGACCTAAGTCTCTGAATGAAGGAATACTAGTAACTAGGAAAATACTATACAAAGAAAAAATTAGATATGTATCACAGCATGAGCTCTCTTCCTTTGGTGGCCATTTTAAATTGTATAATAAAACAGCAGGCTTTATCACCTATAGATAGTTTTTAGATTCTCTGTGCTGCTTTACCTGAGTTGCTGTAATTGCTTGCTCTACTTACAAGAACTCAGTAAGTAAGAACATGTTGTGTGGCAAATACTGCCTTATGCTCTTCAGTAGCTAGTGAGCAGACAAAACAATCCATGTCCATTGAATACCATGACTTTTTTTTTTTTAAAGTCTATTATGAACCATCAGGACAACCAAACAGCATTTCAGTTCTCTAATCTGCTGGACTATACCCCGAGTTGCTGGGCACTCTCAAAACCCATGTATTCAAAGGGAACTGATGATGTTGCTCATTTTACACAGCTTAGCCTGACTGGAGTTTAAGAATAGATTAATTTTCAGATTAAATGTATCTTCCTGCAATAGCTAAAGGGGTAAGAAATCTTCTTAAATTTTGCAAGTTGAGTTTAATTTAAACTGGAAAAATAACCAAAAACCATTGCAGTGACACACTGTTGTTTTCACAAATTAATCAAATAAATGTTCCCAATCCTATTTGCTATCAGGCACTCATAAGACATTACTTCACTTCTCCCTTTATTCCCTAGGCTAAGTAGGATTATTTTAATAGATTTAATTTTATTATTTTACTAAGCTTCATCTGTCTCTATTATTTCCCCTATTTAATTTACATAATAGCTGGTACCTTTGTCTTCACAATTACAAAAATACTCTAAAACTACCTATATTATCTTCATTGTTATGTAATAAACCAGTCATTCACACTCTTTTCAATATTACACACTCCTGCTTCACAGAAAAATAGTTAAGGATATCTATGCCCAAATTGCAGAAAAGGGATTTAAACTTGCTGGATTTGCTGCTGATTACAAATAAATCTAATGAAAACCTGAATGTTGTACTAATGATACACTAACCTTGATTGGTATATATAATATTGCTTAATTTCCCAAGGTTTTGGTATGGAATTCAGAAGCACGAACTATGGGATGCTACATCCCTCTTCTTAATTATTTATACCCAACATTCATTTTCATGGGACTAAACTGTTAACGTTGGTAAACACTAATAGTTTGTAACATTTGAAGTTTCTACATTTCTCCTACAAATTTCTTCCGAATTTCATTGTCTTCCTTTTTTTTCTCCTTGACATCATTCTTTCCTTAACTGCCCTGGCACCACTTCTTACACAGAACAGGTTCCCCCAGTCAGTTCCCCCAGTCAGCTTTCTTTATCTATAAATGGATTCAAAAGGTAGATAGATAAATACAAGTAAAGATTGCTACCAATGCCTAGTAAATAAAAGTGCAGCTTCAAACTTTGGCTCAGAAAAATCCTAAACCACAGAGAATAACTGAGGAATAATTTATCCCTGAACATCTGTCTTGTTCTTGAGTCCTTCCAAAGTGATGTGCAGCTGCAACCTGTCCTGAAATAAGAAAACTTTCTTGGAAAGGGGCAAAGGACTGATAACATAACTATAGTGGATTAAGACATAAAAACAAATGGGAACTAGAATGGGACATTGTGAGGAATGCCCTCAAAGTGTTCACTGACTTCTGAAGACACTATCAAACTTACTTAGATACAGGACACTGGAAAATGCGTCTGGTGTTATACTCACAAAGTATTTTCTCCTCTCACACCAAGGTCCAGACTATGGATACAAAACCCTTTCTAAAATTCTACAAATTAGAGGACGTCTCAAAATTGCTCTGAAAGGATTTAAAGCAGTTGTTATTAATTTAGTAAATAAACTTTATTAATTTATCAAAGAAAATTACTACTGTAAGATAGAAGAACAGCATGGCTTTCCATCAATGCCATCATTTTCTGCATCTTTATCATATGAATTATTTCCATTTGTAAATATAAAGCAAAATGAGCAACTGACAGTATTTTTACAGTGTATTGCAATGTGCTGGAATCATTAAAAAAGAAAAAAAAATAGATGGAAATGGCTTTAAAAGTATTAATATCACATTTAGAAGGACAACTACAACAATGTTCAAACATCAGTTTGCCAAAAACTGGAGTGGCAGAATAAAACTTCGTCAGCCCTATCTTCTTAGTGCACGTTTTAGCCACGCTTAACAATCTGCCTTGAACTGCAAGGAATTAAACAATCTACAAAGATCAGCAGCAGAATGTTCTGTCTCCTAAGTCACTGCATAAACAAATAATGATTCAGTGGAATGATTTCCCAAAGCTCTTCCAAAAGCTTTATCAATTTCCACAAGTAGCCCACAAAAGTTGTCTTTGACTGCCCATACTGAAACCCATGACCTGAATTTCCAAGTCACCTTTATCAGACAGCAACAGTGAAACCAATTTTACTGACAGTGTTGTAAAAGATCTATAGAACAAGACAATTACTCAGAATAAAACGTCTACTGAAAGTCCTCATATATAAACATTTTCAACATTTTCTTTTACTTTTAACAAGTTATGATTCATTTTCAGTTCCTTTTTTCCCTATGCAATTAAACTACTTCCAAGTAGAATAATTTGATCATATAAGAATTTATATTAAAACAAATTCAGCAGTTAAAATCATCTATCAATGCACAGTGAATACACTCCAAAAAGATATATTGGTGTTTACAATAACCACAAAACTAAATTAGTATTTTGTAACTATAGTTCTAACTGTTCAGGGTAGTTCAGAGCTCTTAAAATCTCTTTTTTCCTCCACTTTATTTATACTCTTAAATCTATGCTACATTACTTTCTATACATTATATTGAGACTGTCAGAAATCATGTCTCAATATTAAATCATGTTGTATACATTCTTGTTCTTAATAATTTACAAAAAGTAGGCAACTGTGCTACAAATTGAAGTACTTAAAAATCTGAAACAATCTGCATATCTCAATTCAATGCCTGTTAGATGAAGCATCCACACTATAAAAGCAACTACATACATGGGTTAAATTACAGCACTAACCTACACTTAGTGCTGTAGGTTTCTGAAGAGAGCTCTACAGGTGCAATTCAAGTGTACAAAGGAGGTGAAATTAGCAATGGCTGTGACAACAACTGCTGGAGCAAAGAAGTAAATCCACACAGAAGTAGCAAGAGAACCTGAGAATCACAAGACAAAAGATTAGAGAAAGGGGATCCACGATGAAATGCACTACGGGGTCATCAAATATGGCAGAAATTAGTAAGGAGAGAAAGAAAACCTGTGTAAGGGAAGATTGAAAAGTCACCTGGCAGTAGAAAATATTACCGTGGGGAAGGGAGAAAGAGATATTAGAAAATGTTCAAGAATTAGGGGGCTTGGGGAGAAAGGAGAAAGTAAGCAAGCAAGCATCCATGCAAACCAAAAGAAAACAAAAATAAGGGACAAGAAAAGTACAAAGAACTTAAGAAAGGTCAGAGGGCATACACTGGCACAAAAAGTAAAGAAAGAAACATTCTATCTACTGATGTCAAAGGTCATTAAGAGCTTCAGTTACACAGCTTTAAACATTTCTCTGCTTACCTTGAATAAGGGTGGATGGCAATCCCAGAAGTTCTTGTCTGCTGCAACAGAAATGTTTTTGTCCTGCAGCACAATCAATAAAAATCAATTGCCTGATAATTGCTTTGCATCAAATTAAATTATGGAGGGCAACCTAGCTCAGAGGGTTGGAAATGAGATGTGGAGCCTTTCACCTCTGGGTCACTGCTACAAACACAATGCAAGTCAATAATGACTAAGAGTTGTTACTTTTGTGTTAGTAAAACACCTGATTTTAAGCTCTACTAAACCACACCTTTGCTGCTTTATAACCTCAGAAGTTTGTTTTGCCAATCTCTGAACAAAGCTGGATGAAGCTCCCTATTCCTCTCATGTGACCTTTGTTCTGCTTGTGATTATAATCAACATAATTCCTTATCCTTTCAATAGACTACAACCCGAAACCAAGGAGTCTGGTTACTTTCGAAACCAGTTTGAAAAACTGAAGATTACAAGTTAGATTTAAAGTATTAACCAAAACCCCAAAATCAGGTATAGCGTTTCTTCTTTTAGTCAGGATCATAAATACTCAAAAAATACTCTTTTTTTGAGCATTTTCTTTGGTTCTCACAAAAAAACCCCCAAACCCAAATAAGAAACCAAACCAAAAAACCCCCTCCAATTCAACAACACCCCCCAAGAAAAAAAGAAACAAACAAGACAATCCACAGCATTACTAAGTTTTGCATCCCTCTTGAGGCATTAAATAAATACATTTTTATGAAAACACTAGCTGATGTTACATAGAAGATAACTGGTTTTATTGTGAAAATAAAGTCTGGACAGTACCTGTGATACTGCTGACAGCTAAACCTGCAAACACAGGCACCCTTGAAGCCATTTATCTGCTGGCAGCACTCTGACTTTTACTAAAATGCATCCTGTTTTCCAATATCTATGTTTTGTTTTCAATTATATAAAGGAAATTATTATTATTACTGTTATTATTATTATTAATTTCTTATGCATTTTAGACTCCAGATTCAACTTCATTTGTAATTTAAGCTTCAGCAGCCAAATACTTTTAGTCTGTTCTTATCAGCTCTGTGATATTCATGACTATCTCTAGCATAATTAGCAGATTGATCTGGACAGCCCCATGCAGATGGATTTGCTGCAGAAATTAGAAGACCACGACTGAATTTCCATGTTCAGGAATTCCAAGGAGAACATGAATTCTTTTCCCCTGCAATATTATTTTTACAATTTATTGTCCTAAGAATTGGACCGCAATTAAATATCTTTACAAGGGCCATGGTAATTGAGGGGTGGTGGGGGAGGAGGTTCCATTTGTCAAAAGTATCATAGAAAAAAAAATTGTTTCTATTTCCCTTTTTCTTCCTATTTCCTGGCAGTAAAGAATGTACACCACCTCCTCTGGACCACCAGGCACCTCCTTAAACAATAAACCAAAGAAACACACCAGTGTTTGTAATATCCTTCAGTTAGTATTTACTCCAGTATATTAAATATCTGTTTTCTAGAAAGCAAAACAGTATGCGTAGTATTTTCAGTGGGGCAGACAAGTTATAAATAAAGGACCTCATTATAAAAACCAGTCTCTCCAGCTTCATCCTACAAACACTCTGGTTTATATACCATATATATTTATTGAATTGCTGCTCTCCCCACACTCCAGCAGGAGATTGTCTTTTAGTTGGGACATGAGGAACTGAGCTAATTAAAAAAAAAAGAAATGAACTGTCAACTTTTTCTCAAAAACATCATCAGTGTCTCAGTGCAGTTTATGTTGCACAGTTGTAAACCCTTCAAAACAGAGTGTAGACCACCATGGGGGTAAGAAGCAGCAATATCACAAACAGGTACCTTTTATCACAAATCACACTACAAGGAGCATCGCTGTTCAGGAAGGTATGATCCTCACAGCTCACTTTAAAAATGACTGTGCAAAACTGTGCTAGCAGCACCCTGATAATTATTTTACTTCAGTCTCCTTTTACACAAAGGTGTAGTCATCAGAGCACTCATCTGACTGCTGATTTCCAGGCCACGGTCACCCTGAAGCCACAACTTCTTTCTAGGTAAAAGGTCTAAGCTGTAGAGCGAACCAGGAAGAGGGTTCTTCCACTCTCACCACAGTGACTGAGTCTCTGTGTGCACAGAGGGATCAGAGCTGAAAATTTACACCAGCCTTAGCACTTAAAAGAAGCCATATCTAACACTTCACAAATCTGGTATCACTACAAAACATCCCAGGTTCAGCCATAGGGATGGCCAGTTTCCCTGTCCTAGTTTGGAATACATTTATGCAAACAGAGAACTGTACTTGCAGACAGTATCTGTGGCTCTCAGTTTGTGCTCTCTCACCACTCACACAGCCCGTGTGAAAGGTTCCTGTCATACCATGTGTTTTGCATTGAAACTGATGCTATCTAAGTGAATCAGCTGTGTTCACCAAGAAGCCTAATTTTCCCAGGAACTTAGGAAGAAGTAAAATATCTTCAAAAATGTATGTAATTTATGATCTACCTACTCCATGTAGAATTTCCTATGGATAGTAAGGGTCTGTACATCTTGGAAAATACCATTACTGGTGACTATTTTCCATTCTTAAGACTATGTCATTGCCACAAAAAACAATGCTATTAGTCTATAATGCAGATTCATAATAGATAATCTTCAAATTAATGCAGGAAATAAATACTGTTTTATGAATCTTGATCAGGAAACTTGAATAAAAGATGTTGCAACTTACGCTACTATAAAAAATAATGGTCTGATTTCTCACTACACTTGAAACCTTAATCGTTTGCACTTGTTTACTACACAGTTTTTCTTCTAGCAGAGTGACTACTGAAATAATTTTTCAGCAAGCTCTAAAACAATTTGTCATGATTTTTTAAACATACTTTTTATTGGCATAAACCGGTTTGATTTTGCCTTGATTTATAATGCACGTTTCATTGTGTGTTATTTTTCTAGTGCAGCTCTTAAAAAGCTGTTTCCATTCACAGGTACATTCAAAGAACAAAAACTTATACATAAAAAGTAATGTGCCACCATAATTTGAAAATATTCACCTCATTCACATTCACCTGCCTTCACTAAAAGATTTATAACATGTCTAAACCAGGAATTGATGAATTCATCAGCGTCTGGGACATTTTGATCATAATCAATAATATAATTTTACCTCTTAAATGGGTTTTCAATTAAAATACATTTTTTCAAAGTAATTTTATTTTTTTCATAAAAATAGTTTCTCTGCAGACTAACAGCATTAACTCATTTCATACCAGGTGCTGTTTTGTAAATGACAATAACCTGCACAGCCAAACAATACTACTACACTTAATGGAAGATATATAAAATTCATTGTGCAGTTTCACAGGTTAAATGTGATAAAGTAAAACATTTCTTAGATAAATAAGTACAAGCATAAAGATCAAGCACCATTACACAAGTTTAGAAGTTCATTATCCAACAATGAAGAATCTAAGGCCAGCAAGAGACTATCAGTGTTAGGAATACAGGCTGGCCTGGCTCCCACAAATTCACTTTTGAACTTTCTCTTAGCTCTCAGAAAAACCCAGGACAAGACAGTCCAGGAGCTTCCACAGAAAGTTAGCTGCAAAAGATTTCTTGGATGGATGAGTCTGCCACGAGCAGAAGAAATGGAGCAGACCATCACCAGTCTCATCAGATGATATTAAATGACACTATCAGGACTTCCTTTAAGTTTTATCTCTCTGGAAGCTGGTGCTTACTAGGCTAGGAACTTGCTGTAGGGAGCTAAAGTAGGGAATGTTTTAAAGGAAAACTTATTTTTAATGCTATACAGCAAGACCTTTTAGATATAAGAAATAGAAACAAAATCTAATAGCCTGGAATAAGACGAATGAGCAAATATATATGAAGTCATGCTAAACCAGAGGGGTTTGTGGTCCATTGAACAAATACTCCTGCTGTAGAAAGTGAATTAAATCAAGTGGTGTGATCTGATTATCTTCAAGGATTATTTGTCATGGGCAAACTACTGGTTCAGGTAGGAACAGACTGTTACCCTTCAACTAAGTGGCAGTTATTGATCTTTGCTGGCACAGCCTCATTGTTACATGGCTTCACTGTTATGGAGAGGCTACTGGCTTAATGTCTGTCAGCCTGGGAAATACAAGTAGCCCTTCCTTAGGAAAGATAAAGGGAGGTAATTTCAGGGTCTTTCATCTTTCACAGACCTCTACTGCTCAGAAGCCAGAAAGTGTATTTTTTTTGTCTATGGCAATTAACTAAACCTTGAACTTCACACAATTTTTATGGATGGATAAAATGCATATCTAGAAACAGGGAGAAAATTTCTAGCACTACTATTAGCAATGGAAATACAACTTCACTCAGAGCCATCATCCTGTACCAGGACAGAGCCCTCGGAGAAAGGAAAGGAGAGGATGCTAAGGGGAAATTATGGGGAACTCTTTGAAACCCTTTGAGTTTTGGTGTCACTTCTGAGAACTTTCTTAATTGAATGGAAAAACAATTGCAGAGAACTTGAAAAGAAACAAAAAAGGTTTCTGTAACTTTAAGAGCAGACAAAAGCCTTGCGCTCTTGTTCAGGGAACTGCTTTACATAAATCTTCAGGAAGTCTGAGACGCAGTAACCTGGACAGAAATCCGATAGCTATTTCTCAGGCTCAAGTATCTAGCTTGTTTTGAGGCAAATCTCAAGATAAATACACCAAGAGCTGTAAATCAGAGAACTATACCAGATGCAAGCAAAAATGAGGCTACAGAAGCTGAGGAACAAGTATGTGATTCCACTGCTGTTTCCACGGATTTTGTAAAAAAAAGTTTGCAAGTTTCACAGTTCTCCACATAATTTGAAAACTGAAAGTTACAATTGACAGAAGTATTGGAAATTTTGCTCCTTTTGACTTGGGGGTGGGAGGAAGCTGTAGCTTCCCTCACACTATTTCAGCTTAGAATCAATCAGCTTCTCTTTGTTTATATTTTGAAGCTGGTCCTGAAAAGCTTCTTCATGCAGGAAATTCCTCTTCCCATGGTATACAGCCAAATAGGTATGAATGCAGTCATAAATTATCACTGCAGAACAGTAAACACACAAATGCTGATCAATTAAAGTAGGGGGAAATCTTGTTTTATGTCCCCCCTTAGTGGAGCAGGTTAATTCCTGGGATGCACCATTCTGAATACCTTCCATCATTACTTCACACATCCACCTAGGCTCTTTGGTGCTGTGCACTTAAGTCCCAGCTGGGAGATCCAAACGCGCAATGACATTCGAGTGAGTTTGTGAGGCTCAGTGAATGTGGCAGGGGAGTCAGGCTCCTCGGAGAGGAGTGACAGCAGATGCCCTCCCGGGGAGCTACAAACCGCGCGTCATCCCGGACTGCCACCCCGGGAACACGCTCTGGACTCCGGGAAAAGAGCTGACAGGCAGCAGCCACAGTTTCAGCTGTTTCCTCCAGATCTCTCCCAGCAGGTGTCACTACGATGTAGCATAGCTATAAAATCTTAAAGTAACAAACATAAAAATAGCGGGTTCCTTTTTCCCCAAATGGCAAAGTACCCCTGTAGACTAATTATGTTAAACCTGAATAGTCCACAGAAATGAGCTTTGTGAGGAGAGGGTGGCGAAAACTTAGCTGTGTATCATTTCCACTTCCATACAGCCGATTTTCTTATAAATTGTTATACCTCTGAAAGAGATGTCTTTAATGAAGTGGTTAATTTAATGTAACGCTCAGCATTCTCTTCTTAAAAGTAATGTACACAGATGGCTGTATTCCAAACTCCACTCATCTATTTCAAATTGTTATAAAATGGCTGTTGAATCTATTCTTTGGAGAGATAAAATACATTTGTAATAAACAACAAAATTTTCTAGCAGCTGGTTCTGAAAACTAAGAAAAAACCAAACCAACACAACAGGGGGAAAAAATCTTTTCCAAAGCAATCTCCATGCAGACTCTGACTGTCCTACCACCCAGCGATTCTGCAGGCATTCAGACACCTCACTGTAATGTCTCAAAAATCAATAGCAATTTATTCTCTCTTTGGACCCCAAGCAACAAAAGTAAATAATACTGTCACCTGCGGTCTGCCTTCAGAACATGGTCACAAAACAGTCTTGCTACTATACCACAACCCTCCAGAGCTCTTTATCTATGCTGGCTTTGCAGATTGTATTGGCTTTCACATAGGAGAAACACACAAGACAGCAACAAAAAAGGGTCAAGTTCCTGTACTCCGAGCAGCCAGGCTGCTGAGCTGGAATTAAGAACAAGGTTTGGTACTTGTCTTCAGTTTCCGAAATGTTAATTTTAATAAAAGGGAAAAAAGAAAAGAAAAGAAATAAAATAAATAAACAAACAAAAAAAAAACAACAACAAAAAAGACCACAAAAAAACCCCCAAAACTGAAAAAAGGAGTATTAGAAGTATGTTATCTCATGCAATAAAAGGGAAATCCTAGAGAAAAAAGTTGAAAGACAGGTTGAAACTTCAAACATTTGCATCATTTAAAGGTACTTCCTAAATTAGTTTCCTAAAAATTGGAGGCTTTGAAATTTACATTCCTTACAATGCTAGAATATTCATAGGTAATCCAGAATACTGACAGATTGTTTTCAAAATCATAATTTGTAACCAGTATTAAGGAATCATTTTCAATCTCATTATAAGATAACCAGTTTCTTGTAAGTGTCACAGGGACTTTGTAAAGTTTCAAACACATTAAATTGTTAGATATAACGATACGCTCACTTAACATCTAGTGACCCTGTCTATGTATGCAGAATGGACTCTTCTCTTCCCAAGGAGTATTATTTAGCTATGCTTGTATCTTAGCTTATTAAATTGTCTTCATTGCTGGATGGCCTGTTAAGCCTATAGGGCATAGAAATTCTCACCACCACCACCAGTTCTGTTTCCTCTTAGAAATACTGATTGTTGTGGATTCATATATAGTAAGTTCAGGATGCATCACTAGCTCATAGAGGCATCACATCCTGATTTAAAACACTCCACCCTTTCTTTTGTGGCTGTTTATATCAATGAGCACAAAGACAGGGCACAAGCTGAATGCAAAGCAGGAAGCAGAGGTTAAGAGAAAAAAAGTGACCTTCTATTCCAGTTTTCAATATGGACAGTAATTCCATAGAATAATTTCCCACTCCAAAGTGATAAAATGCCAAAACTTAAAAGCACAATACAAATATGTATATTTAATGGACCTCATAAAAACGCTCATTACCAGCCAGGCCAGATTTCTAATTTCTTTCAATAATGAAAAACTAGTAAAGAAAATGGGAAATTCAAAAATAATTTAGGTTAATATTTCAGGAGAAAGAAAAATCTGTGTGGATTTTACATGACCACATGAGAAGAAATGAGGAGATACTAAGACTGTTTATTTACACAAAACATAAACATTTGTCTAATCAAAGGGCATTCTCAGCCAATGTTACAAGAAACTCTGTTAAAACATTAAAAGGTTAACGTATTCATTATTTTAGAAATCAGGTGCAAAATGCAGAAAACTCAATAGCCACTAATGTCAAAGAAAAGAAACAAAATAAACTGGATTTTATATTAAGTCATAAACTGAATGAAAAGGGAAAAAGGCTACAGAGATTTAATTCCTTCTACTATAAGCCACAGCCACAATGAATGGAAAGTCTACTATTGTAAGAACCAACAGTTAGGGTAGAGCAAAGACTGCCTGAACAGTAGATTATTATTCAATTATTTCATTAAAAACTGTAGAACTTTTAAATGAATATTTAATAAGCACATCAGTATTTGAAGTCAGACTGCTACCATGGCTGGATACTCATTCAGTCCTATGCAGGCTCTCACTGGCCCCTTATTAAAAAAAGAAAAACAACCTTACAGGATAAAAAGATATTTTTATCTTTAATTTTACAAGAGCTAAACAGCATATGACTTAACAAAGCCACAGTAAAAATCAGGAGTGCTTCTCTACTGTTCCATTTGTATCCCTCAAGAAGAGCATTTAATTTAATTTACTATTTACTCATTTTACATTTGCAATTCTCTGCAGGTGTCTGTAAATCCTCTGCTAACTACACCTAGTATTGGGAACACAAAATAGAAATTTATGAGACAGGCTTAAATTGTTCCAGAAATTCTTCTGTGGCTTTGAAGCATCTCCCAGAAAAGCTCTGACAACTGATACAAGCTCCAATACTTTCAAGATTCTATTGTGTTCAAACGAACAACTCCTAGCTTGCCACAGAAGCAGTGTGGCCAGCCAGTCAAGGGAGGTGATTCTCCCCATCTACTCCACTCTGATGAGATCCCTCCTGGAGAACTGCATCCAGTTTCTGGGGTTTCCAACATTGGAAGGATGTGACCTGCTGGATCAAGTCCAGAAGAGAGCCATGAAGATGATTAAGGGGCTGGAGCACCTCTCCCAGGAAGAGAGGCTGAGTTGGAAATGTTCAGACTGAAAAAGAAAAGGCTGCAGGGAGACTTTATAGCACCTTCCAGTACCTAAAGGGGGCCTACAAGAGACCTGGAGGGTCACTTTCTACAAGGGTGTGTAGTGACAGGAAAAAAAAGGGAAAATATGAGTACCTTCTGAATCAGCTCAGCACTGAGGGAGACAAATGAGAGGACTGACATGTGAAAGGTGCTGGAAGAGATGATTTAGCTGTTTTTTTGTTTTGCCTACCCATTTTAACAAGTTAGCTGTATTGTGAAACTGCAACCCGATGAATTTTCAGTCATCCTAATACATCAACTACTGACACTGCTAAATGAAATTAGGTATCTTGTTGACTTTATGAAAAAAAGTTTAAGTTAACATGCACAAACTAACTCTGAGTTAAAAACTGGAGAGGTATTTAAAAATTTTGCTAAGTAATATCATGGTGGAAACAATACATTAGCCATCGTGTTGTAAACTGTTAACTACAGGTCTGTCAGACTCACTTCATTGCCTGGTAAAGTTACACATATTGAAGGTACTGAAAAACATCTGAAGGACACTGCAGTCACTGGTCATAGCCAGCATAGCTTCCTGAAAGTCCTGCTTATCAAACCTGATTTCCTTTTATGATCACACCTAGCTGATCAAGTGAAGCCAGTTGATGTAATCTTTTTGATCTCAGTAAAGCTTTTGATACTGTCTCTCACAGTATTCTTCCATACAAAACATCCAGCACACAGCAGGATAAACACATCATGGGATGGGTGAGCAACTGGCCCATGGGCCAGGCACAAAGGGTTGCAGTGAATGGGGTGACATCAGACTGGGGACCTGTCACTACTGGGGCTCCACAGGGCTCCATCCTCGGCCCTGTGCTCTTCAACATCTTCGTAAATGCCTTGGACACAGGACTGGAAGGGATACAGAGCAAGTTCACAGAGGAGAGGAGCTGTTGAGTTCCTTGAGGGCAGGGAGGCCCTGCAGAGAGACCCCAACAAATCAGAGGGCTGGGCAATCACCAACCATATGAAGTTCAGCAACAGAAAGTGCTGGATTCTGCACCTGGGATGGGACAACTCTGGATGCATGGACAGGCTGGGAAATTAGATGCTGGGGAGCAGTGCCACAGAAAGGGGCCTGGGGATCCTGGTCAATGGCGAGTTGTACATGAGCCAGCAGTGCCCTGGCAGCCAGGAGGGCCAAGTGTGTCCTGGGGGGCATCAGGCACAGCATCGCCAGCCGGGCAAGGGAGGGGATTGTCCTGCTCTGCTCTGCGCTGGGGCAGCCTCACCTCGAGTGCTGCAGGCAGTTTTGGGCACCTCAATGGACAAAAGATAGAAACCTCTAAAAGAGTGTCCAGAGCAGGGCAACAAGGATGATGGAGAGCCTTGAGGGGAAGCCGTATGAGGAATGGCTGAGGTCACTTGGTCTGTTCAGCCTGGAGAAGAGGAAACTGAGGGGAGACCTCACTGCAGTTAAAACTTCCTCATAAGGAGAAGAGGAGGGGCACGCATCGATCTCTTCTCTGTGGTGACCAGTGACAGGACCTGAGGGAATGGCCTGAAATTGTGTCAGGGAGATTTAGGCTGGATATTAGGAAAAGGTTCCTCACCCAGAGGATGGTTGGGCATTGGAACAGGCTTCCCAGGGCAGTGATCTCAGCACCAGCCTGACAGAGCTCAACAAGCATTTGGACAATGCTCTTGAGCAAATAGTGTGACTGTTTTGGGATGGTGCCAGGCAGGGCCAGAAGTAGGACTTGATGATCCCATCCAACTCAGCATATTCTGTGATATAGATACACTCACACATGTGTGTGCATGTGTGTGTATTTCTAATAATTAACTATCACTCTCTCTCCAAAATGCTTGGAAAAAGGGTAATTCAAGACCTTTGCTGACAGAAGTGTTCTCATTTCGCTTGTATTCAGATAGGAATTTTTGTCATCTCAAGGCAGGTGAGCCCTAGCCTAAAATTTACAACGTTCTGTTTATAAGGAACTACAGTTAACAAGAATATTTACTAAGTTTGCAATGGATTAAGCCCTTCCCTTCTAAAGAAATCTCTACAAGTTGCTTCAACTAAGAACTACCGAAACAAAGAATTAAGAAAGTGAATCATTTTAATCACTACTTTGCCAATACTGCCAATAAGGTTACTGCTAATGTGGCAATTTTTCTTTAGGATGTAAATAGAAATTGTTAAGTAGATTACATCTCTGAGTTAACTAGTTTTGACTGCTTATCAGTTTAGACCAAATAAATATTTGCAATCTAAACACAAAAATTTTTAGAAGACATTACTTTGCACTTTCATTAAAAAGTGAAATTGACTGGATAGGACAGCATGCTTGCTTCTAGGCTTTCCAATCTCTTTTCTTAAAATCTTGGTACATGAATTTGCCTCCAAATGTGAGCTTATCAGAACAGAGGTGCACGAGAGCAAATCACATAATTGGGAACCCTGAAAATACTGGATAAAATTATCAAGAGAAGGCAGCATTTTATCACAAATTTGAGCATTTGATATTTTTAAAAATGTAATACATTCTAAAAGCTCTAGATTTTTATAATCCTGGAGTATGTTAACTAGCATAACTTTTAAGTTTGGGAAACATTAGTTTGAAGGCTAATATTCCAAACCCGAGACTCACCAACTGAGGTCCCCTCAGCAAGGTGCAATGCATACAGAGAAACCAAAATCCTTTGTTTGTACTTTTGACACTGTTGGTATATATCCTTCTGAACAGCACTTCAGACTTCATTACACACTCCTAATAGTTTAAAACTACTTTTCTCCCGGAGTTTGACACACAGCTCTGTAACAATTCGAGTACCAAAACAAGAGTTCACAGCCTGAATTCTTACAGTAGGGGACTTTTTTTTTTGCAAGTTTAAAAAAAGAAAATGTACTGTCAAATCCAACTACTTATGCCTCCCTTTGCACGACACTAAAATGATGCTTACAAGACAGATGTAGTTTTGTGGCTTATGACTGAGCATAAGCAGACTACATCATATAAGCAAGCTCTGTAGGACAGTTCATTATTTAGATTGCCTGTTGTTTCCTATTGAAAGACTTTGATTCAATTCCTTTTTTCTTTATTGGGTTTTAAATATCCAGAAAGAAATATTCCAATAAAGAAATATTAAAAGAAAATAAAACCAGTTGCAAGGAGTGATGGAATGTATGAGGGAAACATTCCAATACCATGGTGTTAATCATCAAAGACAAGATCATATATCCCAATTTCAAATCAGATTTCAATAGGACACAACAAGGTAGGCACAGTCTAAGATAGTGAATAAGGAGAAATTACAGTGGCACATTGAATGAAAACTGAATGAGACAGAAGCTCTGCAGAAACAAACTAAAATTTATTCTGAAGTCTACGTTAGAATTATAGTAGAATAAACAAATTTTAATATATCCATGGTTTTTAAAGTAACTTTTGCTTCCCTTACTTGCCCATCATACATACTTACCTATTCAAAAGCAGGTAACTGTTAAAGTGATCCAGACTTCCATCAAAAAGGTCAGTAATTAACTTATTTACACTTAGAGGCATTCTTACTATTCTTACAACTTAACATAAATAAGGAAATCTAACTAAAGATATTTACCTACATGCATTGCACCATGCTACCTTAAGAAAAAGTGTCATTGTTTGTACCGTGTTCTGCAGCTTATATTCACTTATATATTTCACACTGCACATTCCATTTAATTTTCTAGATTTACCCTCATCAGTGTGTGAAGATGCTCCAATCAATTAGAAATGAATAGATTCTGTTTCAAATAAGCAGGCTATATTTTACCAATATATTATGAAGGCTAACCCAGACTGATTTTATTTGCTGAAGTACACAAATTTCTTTGACCTCCTTGTCTTGATTTCTCAAGGACCTTACTCTGAGCCTGTAACAGATTTGTTTCAGCAACGAGACAAAGGTACAGTATAATTCACTTTTCATATTGTGAACACAACTGTTCAAAGCAGATATGTAGTTATATTATTTCCTTGCAACAACACAAGTTTTAGAAACATTTTTTGAGTAGAAACCTATGATTTGATATGAACAGTGCTTTTTTTCTTAAAAAGACAGTGAAATTAAAATTTGCCTTTAAACACGGCTATCTTACAAACTCATTAAATTAAAACATTAACCTAGAAGAAACAATGCCTAATTTTAATGTTCTCTTTTCTTTTAATATACTTTTATACCAACTGTTACTGCAACTAAGAAGTTTCAGCATTTTTTACCTTATTTGAAAATCTGAAAGCAGTTTATATTTGAATAGTTCCAGCATTTCCCCTCACTGAAATCAATACAACTATTCAAGAAAAGCAAGCAGGTACATCAACCTGTGGAGTTGGTTTTTCTCCAAAACCTTTTTGGATTTGAAAGAGTACAATTTTATGGCCTGAAGTTAGTGTGTTGGCATAAAGAAACAAACTTACTTTTGCAGTTCTTCTCAAATCTATTGACTATCTATGAAATACATGACACACAAGAACACATCTGCCATTCTGAACCCAAAGGAAACCATATAATGAAAAGAGCCATGACAAAATATATACTTAAGTCTTAAAATAATAGTTATTGAAGAAGGAAAAAAATTCAAAATCCAAAGGATTCTCCAGCTGGACAATTCCATCTCTCTTGCCATCATCTCAGACAAATACTTTTACGATTAGTCCTTTAACAAAGGCAGGGGTGTTGAGCTATTACTGCCCATCTCTGCACTCACCTTTGGCAAGAAGCTCCCTGCCTACTTAGAATCTGGTCAACAGAGATGCATATGTGCCAGCTTTACAACTACTGTATTTCAGCATAACATATTATCTACAAACCAACTTTTAATGTTCTAATTGAAATCATAAGACTCTGAACTTCAAAAGAATCTAAACAGCTGAAGCTTAAGTAACACAGTTTTCTGCTGTAACTGGGAAATATACACAACCTAAAAAACAACTCAAACTAAGCCAAACAGCAACTTGTGAAAAAAGCAAATATACATGTTAAGAATACGAAAGTGGAGTTGTATAGAAATAGTTCATGTATCTTAAAGTTCATGTATCTTTACTGAAAGAAAACTTTAGTACCATGAAAAGAAAATCCTAAAAAGTGTCCAAAAGGGAAACACTAAGGTACCTTACTAACACAGGGCAACTTTTTTCTTAAATGAGTGCTTCTCCTGTTTGAACTACTGTTGATTTATGCGTTAAAAATTTCAGCATGTTTGTAAATGGAGGAGTAATGTGAAAAAATTGAACGTACCTTTGAGACCTAGAAGTTCTAATACGCTGTAAGAACAGAAAGAATAGAAATCCCAGCAAGGCTGATAAAATAACTGCTCACTCTGTACGAAATGTACCTGTTTCTAACATATGTATAAACTACTACGTATTATCAAAATTTAAGTAGCTTAAGAAGAAGCCTAAGCTTTTGCTCCAGTAAAATCACAATTTGATTCCCAGCATTAATGTAAGAATGATAGTTAACAGTCAAGAGCCATTATAAGTAACATAAACTCATGCACATAACGCGAAACATTCAGCATCTTATGAGAAAACTAAACAGAATTTGTACAAACTTGCACTGCTAAGATGGTTGCTGCCCAGTACAAACTCTACTGCAGGCGAAGCAGCATACACAAAAAGATACATAGTGCTGAACACACAAACTCTTTAGTTATACTTTTTGGTAACCAGTGGGAAATTAGCCCAATTCAGGTTGGATATTAAAGATCATTATGCTTTTAAGTTAAGCAGTTAGGTGACAAATCATTAAAATAAACATCATTGAGAAATATGGATATATTGCCAAATATTATTAAAGATATGAAAAATCTCATTTTTAAAGGTCATTTAAAAATCAATATTCTAAAGACAAACATTCATTACTAGGTCTTTAAAAGAGCAACAAATTTTGTGCACTTCACTAATTCTAGAATTCTTCATGCACTTACAGTTTTAGGTTGGTTGATCTATTGTTAAGACATTACTGGTTTTTAAAAATAATTGAGGGCTAAACAATGATGCATTCCCAAGTCACCTTTTTCCCCCTTTAGTGTTAACAACTAGGAATATGTTTTTGATGCTTCCAGTGTCAAGATCAGGTGAACTGAATGGTTTTACAGAGTACTCTACTCCAACTCCTTAAGGGGCTATAAAATCACATTAAACTCGGCTTGTTATTAATAATTCATGGCAACTTCCTTAGTTCACTACAGGGGCATCACTCTTAGGGCATCATTCTTATTGAAATAACTTAACAGGGAAAGTCAGATAAACAGTGTTACCATTAAAATGAGAAGCCACCTACCATGAACCCAGGGACTCTGAAAGCCCTAAAGAATTTAAATCCTTACAATTTTCAGGCTAAATCCAGAATTCTACGTTCCTTTCTAAAAGCTGATATTTAATAGATAAGTAAAACCAACAAAATTTCATCTATCTAATGAAATTTGGGTTATCTGCAGATTTGAAGTGTCACATTTCCACACATTTAGCTGTACTGCATAAAAGCTATTTATGTTCTCATTACTCTGAAATAGACCCTTTTAACAAGAATGTTTTACTTCAATTAAGGATTAAACAAAGTATATCCCATTAAACATATCTAAGATGCAAAAATATTATGATTTGGAATTGGAACACTTTTCACTAGAGTAAAAAATACCCACTAATAAAGCAGTTACCATCAACACCAATTATGACACATAAAGACCACAAGACTTCATTCTTCATTGTCACAGAATAGATGGCTCTTACAGAATTATGTCATGTATACGTAACATTTGGATTTCAGCACATGACTAACTAGATGGACAGATTCAGGAAAAAATGGCATTCCATACAAACACATTAAGATAGGGACTAGATACCCATTTTGTAATTTGCTCAATAGAACATTATTAGCTTTGATGCATCACTAAACCGCGATGGAAAGATCAGCTTTATCCTTACAGACTTAATTCTGATGTAGAGAGAAAGCAAGCCCACTTCAAAAGCTTAGTCTGCTCTCTGAGTAAAATAATGCCCTATGCACAAAAAATTCTAGTTTTATGAAAATTCAGAATTCATCTTTTAGTCTTTAAAGTAACAAGAGAAAACACGGTTAGTAATGTAACTGCTTTGTACCCCCAAAGCACATTTTTGTATTAAGAAAGAAGGTATTAGTGAGTGGCTTGTAATTTGCAGTCAGTGTCCAACACACATAAAAGCTTGAAAGGGCGAAGCTTCAGAGGTACGTGGGACTAATGGTCCACTACTGTACTTTCAACATACAAGAAAGGAGACTGTGTTTATTGCCTGTATCATCATTCCATAGACACATTATCTACATACTTTTAAAGACAAACTTTAGATTAATTGGTTCTGATAATGTTGGGGAAAACAAAGAAGGTCAGGCTTTTGGGTACTGGTTGTGTATCATCTACATGGTAACTATTCCCTGGTGTCTCTCATTTGCTCCCTATTCAGTAATGTATTAGCCCAAGAAGGTTGTGTTTCCTGACATAAACACCAAGGACAAACAGAATTTCGCTACTGTCTTATGGAAGAAACAGTTGAGAAGGCTTCAAAGTCACTTGTTTCTTCTAAGATGGTTGATTTTTAAATCCAGCTGGAAACCAATAACAGTGATTCAAACTTTCCTTCTGAAGAAATCGGTATTGTCTTATTTGACTGTAACATCACTGTTGCATTAACAAGAGTCAAATTCTATAGTAGCAACACACAGCAAGCAGATATGCACAACAGTTTCATGTAGATAAAATGAACAAGGAACTCAAACATTTGACTTTTTTATCCTAATGCCCCCTTTGCACAGATGGCAAAGTAAATGAAAAGCCTCCCTGTGCACAGTCCTTTGTTCTCAAAGGGCTGCCTATTCTAATTCATGTCTAGAACTGAACTAAGATTTCAAAATCTGCATTCACATGCAATTAACTGTCTGATTTTTTTTATGTGTTGCAATTGTATCCTAAATTGGTTTAGAGCTCACTGTCTGCTTTCCTAGTTCAGGAAACTGATTATATGAACAGTTCTAAAATAACAGCATACACATGAAACAGGAATTGATGCTGAATATTCATTGCACACAGTGATACACAAGGACATCTTAGGTTCCTACCAGAATTATAGCAATGGTTCTACTATTACCCACTGAGAGTGCTTATTTTTTTAAATTTTATTTGTCTTAAAAAGAACTACTGACTTCTTAATGTAGAAAACTCAGGAATGGAAAACATATGTTGGAACTGTTGTCACTGATAGATGAAAGGAGGGAAATGCCAGGCTTTCAGAAGTGGAGAGCATCATGAGAAACATTTTAAGTCTGTCACCAAATACAATTTATACCATAAACAATATTTATTAGTAGTATTTGAGTGTTACTTGGCATTTTTAGTATAAAACTCTACACAACTGAGAAGGAAATAAAAACATCTCAGATGTGTTCATGACACAATTTTAACAAGCTGGTGTCCCAAAGCAGCCTGCTCACTTTAATGCAAGTTACATGTTTTTCCATCAGGATATTATCCAAGAACCCAAAATCTCTGCAAAAGGGAAAGTATGTTAATATACAGCAAGCGTTCACTTATTTGATGTAATATTAAATCAACTGTGTAGTTTAAAATACAATTTTAAAGTATCTGATGCTTATTTTTAAATGTGAAATTATTTTTATCTCCATATCTATAACAAAAACCAGCAAATTTAATCCAGAGACTAATTCAGAGGTGCAATTTCATAACTCCTAAGAGAGTTGCACACACACAGTAAAGTCAGGCAGTGTTAGGTATATGTGACTCAAAAATTCTCAGAAGAATTACTAGTTCTATTACTAGTAATTCTAATAACTAGTTCTAATAGTTTACTGCCAGGAACAGTTCAGGGCTACAGTCTAAGATATTGAGGCAACAAAAAAAACAAACAAAAAAACAAAAACAAAAAAAAAAAAAAAAAAAAAAAAAAAAAACCCCCAAAAAAAAAAAAAAAAAAAAAAAAAAAAAAAAAAAAAAACAAACAAAAAAAAAACACACAACAAAACCAAAAAAACCCCCAGTTCTTTCATTTTGTTCTAGCACAGTTAGGGCATAATACTTCAAAAATTCTTAGTCAGATGTACAAGGAGTCATAAAAAAATTACTATTAGAACTAGTTATAATAGAATTACTATTTATAGTTCTAAATGGGAGCATAAAGTTGTGGGCTGAATTCAGACAGCACAGGTAAACTGTAGGAGCAATGCTAGGATCAACTGTGTGGCTCTGATTGATTTTAGTATATGTTACTTAAGTCGTGTATTTATTTGAGGAACAAGACAAAAGAAAAAAGCTCCAGAAGTGCTTCTCCTAAGCTTCAGGTGTTTTATGAGATTTTGTGGCCAAAGCACCATGCCATACTTGAAAATTTTGAGTTTTAATATTATTTCAGGGCAGCACTCAGTACTTTTATAAGGCTGTAATGTGTTTTCATTTTACCTGTACAGAAAAAAAAGGACTGGATAACAGCAGGAAAGCAGCTATTCTAAGAAGGGGAGGCATAAAATGTAAACAAAATGCAACAAAGAAGCAAATGAAGAAACTCTCCTTTTCTTCTGTTAGAAATAAGGGAAACAGATTGTGCTCATCTTGCTTAAAGTCAAGAGTCTCATTGTACGGAGTTCAGCCAGGCTCCAGCACACAGCTTACTATGGAGTTTTGCTGCATTAAAAAGTAAACCAGATGGGATATTTGCTTCCAACAAGATAATGGAAATTGTTAGAAGTACTGTAAAAGAAACTTTTCAGCTTCATCTGCTATTTTATTGTGTATAATAAGAGCAGGCAGAATGAAAAGTAGACTATGAAAACAAACCACAAAATTTAAAAATTCAAAACATTAATCTTTGACCAAGTTTTGAATTTATGTGCTTCAGAACACCAACTGCTTACAAAAAGCACACACCAGGCTAAAGCCAAATCTCAAATGGTAGCAGAGTTAGTATGAATAAAATATCTTAAAATTATGTAAAGTAAGTAAATAATAATCAACTTGAAAGTTAGCCTGTAGCTTCATACAGCTTGAAGAAAAAATATGAAGCATGTCAACAGACCAATACACCAGGGCCTTGTGAGACCTAACAGACACAGAGCTTTTGCTCAGGACCACTAAGATAACATCTCCTGTTCTTAAAAGACTCCATATTTTCCAGATAAGCTACAAGAGACAAAAAAGGTAGATGGGGTATAGTTCTACAGTTACTGTTTTTGATGACTTTTTTACATCTGACTAAGAATTTTGGAAGTATTCTGCCTTAACTGTGCTAGAGCAAAATGAAAGAACTCTTTCCTTTTTTTGTTGTTGTTGCATCAATATCTTAGACTGTAGCCCTGAACTGTTCCTGGCAGTAAACAGATTTTTTCAACACAAGCAACACCCATTTCATCACAACAACAAATTCACTCCTAAAGAAAGATAACAGGCAATAAAAGCAATATTTTGTAAACAAAGCAGCTTAAACACATACTGAGCCCATTACTTCTGAGAAGTAGGGTCAGTTATCATAGAGAGACAAGCTCATGCTTCTATTATTCCAATCCAGCTTGCCAAGTAGAGGTACCTACCACTAAATATTTACTGTTAAAGTGGGCAATATATGTTTTCTTTTTTTTAAATTTTGCTCTCAGACTAAACACTGCTCTAAGCTCCCTTTTCTTCTTCAGGAACTGGTCTATACCAGACTTAAGACATTGTATTCAGGGTTTGACTTTGTCCTACCATGTTTCTTCAATCAGCCAGAAAGCAGATTGGAATGAAATTTATATGATTGGATAAAGGAAAATCAAATTTTTTCAACATTTAGTTTCAGTAATCTAATTATGAAGCTTTTAGTAATAGTGTAATTACTTTGAAGTTCTGAACATATGTTTCCACTGAGAGTATTCCACAGAGGACACTGTATCAGAAAAGGGAAAAAATGTAAACATAAATGTACCAAAAATGTTTCATCTCATCAAAAAAAATTAAAATTGAAAGGAGAACCATATGCCAGAGATGTAAGATGATGTCCACTATGAACCACTTTTATTTCTATTATGTACAATCCTTTAATTTAATACCAGTGAAGAAAACAGAAAATAATTTTTCCATGACATCAAAACACATCACCAAAATGTTACTGGACTGGCATATTTAAAAAAAAAAAAAAAAAGAAAATAAACATGTAAAATTATTATGACAAAAAGCAGATGAACACTATTCTGTGAACTTTGAAGGTCTGAATGTTTCCACCGATGGAAAGGGTGTCTTAGAGAAACAGCTCACACAATGGGCCTAAAAAAGTCCAGGCATCTCAGTTTCTTGTGCTTCTTACTCTTCTGAATTTAGCTAAATATCCTTAGTTCTATACACTGAAAGTTATTAAATCTGATCTATTATATCTGACACAAGATAGCTCTATTGGCTAAATTTACTCAAAACAAACAAACAAAAAGACCAATGAACTAAGAGGGGAAATTCACCACTGAGCAAGACGTTTAGAAATGCTAAACAAAAGACATAGGAAACAGCAGCACAGACAGGAAGACACTGGAAATAAAAAAATACCAAACAAACAAAAACCAAATAAATAAAAGGAGGTAGAGGAAATACATCATAACACAGAAAAGCTTTACACTTTTAACGAAACAACACTCACATTGATCATCACAACAGTGGTGAACAAAGCAAGCACATTTTTGTTACTGGAAAGTCAACTTTGCTTTTTCTGTTTGTGGTTTTTATGTATCACAAAGCAATCTACAAATGTAAATGAAATTGCTTCGGTGCCCTTCTATGTCATCAAGAGCAAGCTTAGTGCATAAGCTTACTCTTACATAGTACACAAAAACCCCCCCAACAGATAAACTAAAGCAAAGGAGGATGTCCAACTTTTGTGGCAACAAATGCATTGTTCATATCACCTTCACAAATAACACAGCCCAACCAACAGCTCTCAACTTTTTAGAGAGCAATTGCCATTTTTGATGGCAATTGCTCTCTAAAAAGCTGTGCTTTCATTTCCTACATATTAATACATTATAACCTTGCTGTCCTTTAAACTGCCATGGAATGACAAGCTCTTTCCTCAATTAGGATCTTCATTCATCTTTATCAACTTCTGAAATTCTTAACAATAAATCAACTTGTTAATGCTTTTTTCTTTTCTCAGCCGAGAGGTATAGGCCTAGAGTTTAGAGGTAAAAACAACTGTGTCCCCAAATCACAACGGAATGTCAAAAGAAGTATAAACCCCATGGAATAAAACCAAGCACAAACAGTATTTCTGTTGTTTTTCTTACCAATAGATCTATGCTATAGGGACAAATAATGCATAACAAAAGAACTTTTGACATATTCAGAAAATAACCACACAATCCCATAGATCAGATTTCCAAATCAGGGTTAAAAAGGGAAGACATTAATGGTAAGGAACTTGTTGAAAATGCTCATTTGGTAACCACCTTCCTTTCATCATTTCAGGTTAGCTCAAACCAGCCAAGGATAGAAAATCAAGTCTTCCTCAACAATCAGAACAGGAATACAGGCAAGAGATATGGGTTAAAAACTGCAGGATCCAGATAATTTATTTAGGACACGCCTAATGGGCAATGACCCATCATTCTTTTTAGATGTGTGTATGCCATTGTCATTGTTTTCCCTCTTCCAAAGGTAAGTGGAGAGGACAATAGTGACATACAATATTCTAAATTCAGAGGTCATCAGAGGGGATGAAAGCTTTAGAATAGAGTCAGAGTTTTAAAACTTCCATCATTGAAACTGCTAGCATGAATAGAGAAATTAAATTATGCAGACAGCCTCAAATAGTTCTTAAGTCCAAGAGTGAGCTTTTGCCATAAAAACAACAACAAAAACCCAAAAAAAACCCCCACACAAACAAACAAACAAAACCCAAACCCAACACCATCAAAAGAAAATCTACTTAGAAATATAAAACTAGGGAAACAGTTAGCAGAGCTAATTTCTATGAAGCACATAATTTATGATGCCACTGGTTTGGAAGGCATTGTGATATATGGAGAAGAAACTGCTGAAGATTTTGTGGTTTATCCATTATAGGCATGTAGCCACTGTAAAAAAGACGCCACATAAATCTACCATTTACTTAATGCATCATAATTGTGACAAGTTATTTATGCAATCTTTTGGCTGAATTTATGAGAAATCATTAATAAGACTGCCTTTTTCAAGAAAAGATGCATGTTTACCAGCACAAATACCAGCTACCACTGTACAAATTGCGCAAGGGCTTGAAATAAAAGGCAGTTCCATGATTAATTCTTTATTGATTTCTACCCTTAAGATCACTAACATCAAATTTAATATCTGAGTGATGGTTGGGGAACTTAAATGAGTCTTTGTCTATTGTAATTTTAACAGAGAATTTGAAATAACATGGCAAATATTTCAGTTATTTCCACATGCCTCAAAGAACAACTTTGACGTTAAAATTTTTCCTGGGTCAAGCTTTTACAATACTAATGTAGACACGAACATGCTGATTGAGAAAAGTGATGCAACACAAGAGCTACTGCTTAAAAGCCTGTATAGTACAATCAGACAGGCTTCAGTTTGCTTCAAAAAGTGCACAATAATGAACTAATTCTTTCTCCATCTTTTCCAGCCTCAAGAATAAACTAGGCAAAAGGGTACTGATGCATTTTTCTACATCAGATAAACCTGATGGATTTTTATCCTTATTTTTTAAGATCATCCATCTTTCCACTCCTTTAGCACTGATCAAAATACAGAAGGACTGGGAGAGGCCTGAAGTACATCTGGAAACTGAAAAATTATAAAAATATTCTAGATTTTAAAGGACATAATTTACCATATTAAAATTTAGTTATTTAATGATTAAAAGTCCTCATAAAGCACAAACATTTGAAAGATGTCCCACCCACATCACAGTTCAGAAGGAAGAAATCAGGTATTGTGAAATAACTGACAATTATATAACTAAAGCTTGCCAACTAATTATCTCCAAACCAATCTTTGTTGTGGCATTCTATGAATTCCAGCTATATAGCTGCACATTTCTTACATTACCTTTTTCTTTTTCTTATAATGGAAAACTTCATACATCACTGGCTGCATTTTGTGTTAGAAGTTGATTTTGAGTCCAACAATACTGATACACAGTACATAGCAACAACAACAATTGACTGAAAATAATTAATTTATCTATTTTACATAAACCTGTCTGGCAAAGTAACAAACTTCCCACTAATGGTTTTATTCTCCCTTGGGCTTCTCGTAAACATAGTAACTTGGAAAACCTGCCCCATTCTCAGTATCATTTGCTTCTGTGACCTGACCATTTACACAACTGAGAGTTCCATGATACAGGGTGTGGTAGCCCAACTAACTTATATGAGTAAATGGGGATATATGTGTTTCCAATTAAGAAAACTACTCCACCTCTCCAGGCAATGTTATCACAACAGAATCAAATAATGCCTTCAGCTTTACGCATATCTACAAAAGACACCCATTACTTTGGCAAGGACTCTTAAACAGCAGCATTTGCTGTTATGCTTTCCAAAACATTTTTTTTCTATTTCCATATTCTGTTAGCAAAGGCCTTTTCCTAATTGTTTCTGGGAATAAGTGGAATTTGAAATTCTTAACTTTATTCTCATCAGAGAATATTCTCACAGATAGGCTGGACCAAGGATTTTGGCAATGGATGATGTATTTACACATTACACATAAGTAAGCATGGGCAATAATTTAAAGAAATTGCCAGATCACTTTTCTGTACAGCCCTACCTGAAAAACTAAAAACACTGCATCAGAACATCCTTAGCTGCTGCTCAGTCTCCAATAGCTTGATATTATAATAGTTATTTTGCAGCCTTTAAAAAAAATCAACCAAAAATACCATAAAAGCAAAAAGACACACCCCACTTTTCCTCCCCCTTGCTACTTGTCGTTCAAAAAGAAATACAAGCAAAAGGTCTTCTCATCTCCCTTAAAGGAAACAACAAAATCCAGAACGCTTACATATATCTAGCAAAATTCAGTAGTCTTTTGACGATATCCTACTTCAAATGATACTAACTTTACAAAACCTTGCTGACAGAGTCATAACAAAGCATTTCGTAGGAAAAAAATCATTAAAATGTAATTCTAGTAAAACACAAAGTGTTTTCATGATGCAGTTCTGTACATGTAATACAATACAGCTACCCTAGCAGAAAGGAAAAAGGCTCAAAACAAACTGAACAAAACAGGTCATGTATTTGAAATGCAAGTAGCCCTTGATATCCTGACGTTTAGGTTTTGTTTAAGCAAACTAACTATCGGAAAGATTATTTCACATGTTCATGAAATACAACTTGAGCTATTATTCCAGTATTGTAGTGGAACTTTCCATAGCCCTAGAACACCAAAATGACAAAAAAAAAGGGGAAAAAACCCTGAAATTGCAGCAAGGGATCAAAATATCTAAGTAGAAAAAAACTAAATTACTTTTCCTTTGGTTGCTACACTAGTACCATTATCATATATAGTACCATATATATAACTATATTAAGGGAGATTCTGAAAGGGTTTATTCTTGTTTTGCTTCCTCAAAGTTATTTTCATACCAATGACAAATATTTATACAGAAAGTAGATTACCAACACACTGCGAAAGGGTGCAACATGAAGGAGCGATTGGTCATCCAGATAGCTAAAATTTTCACCCAGGCTCCCATTCTCCCTTAACTTGATTACTGCTGGATGAATCGTATTTCACTGTCAAAGCCCTCTACAACCTGTTGCTACTACCACCTTCATCTCTCGTTCACTACAGAAATGCTGAACTGCCACTGTTAACTATATAGAACCCATCTTCTACATTTTTAAAACAATTTGGGGCCTTTGCCTGTGTGTTTTGCTCTTTGAGAGATATTTTCTAAAAAATTCCACAAAGCTGTCCTAGTATCTTCCTTCAAAATCAGTTTGGCTTTTTTTTTTTTTTTTTCCCCAGAATAGGGTTCAAGAATGTGACACTATTACCAGGGCTGTTGACTAGAAAATAGTTCAGCCAATCCAAAGGCAGGCTGTCACTTCCACTGAGCCAACACCAGTTTTCAGCTGTGTATTGGTTTGGCATGGCCTGGTTTTGGGTAGCAGGGGGGCTGCAAAGGTGGCTCCTGTGGGAAGCTGCTGGAAGCTTCCCACCATGTCCGGCAGAGCCAGTGGCTGATGGCTCTGAAGATGGACCTGCTGCTGGCCAGAAGTGGGCCAATGAGAGAGGCTGGTAATACCTCCATGATGACATATTTAAGAAGAAAATTTTAAAAAATGTCACAAGATTTTGGGATTCTAGTTAAAGAGGAGGTGAGAACATGTGAGGGAAAACAACACGACGACACCAAGGGCAGTGGAGAAGGAGGGGGAGGAGGTGCTCCAGGCACCGGAGCCGAGATTCCTCTGCAGGCCGTGGTGAAGACCATGGTGAAGCAGCTGTGCCCCTGCAGCCCCTGGGTCCATGGGGAATGCAGAGATCCACCCACAGCCCATGGGGGAGGTGCCCACACCAGAGTGTGTGGATGCCTGGAGGAGGCTGTGATCCAGTGTGAGACCCAGTGGAGAGAGAGGGCCCTTGCTTCCAGGCTGGAGCAGCCTGTCCTTGGAGGACTGCACCCCGTGGAAAGAGACCCACGCTGCAGCAGTTTTGGGAGGGCTGTGTGCCCGTGGGAGGGACTCAGCTGCAGCAGGTGCGGTTTGGCTGCTGCTCGTGAGAGTGGACCCACACTGGAGAAGTTTATGAAGAACTGTCTCCCATGGGAGGGACCCCATGGCCTCACTCACAGGGGAAGACTCCTCTCCCAGAGCAGCGGAAGACAATCTCGGTGATGGACTGACCAAACCCCCCTGCCCTGCCTCCGTGCGCTGTCAGTGGGAAGGAGGAAGGGGCTGGGGGAGAAGGTGTTTTAAGGGCTTATTTTACTTCTCATTATCCTCCTCTGATTCTGTTAGCAATAAATTCCCTTCACAACGTAAGTTGAGCCTGTTTTGCCCTTGAAGTGTTTCTCCTGGTCCTCATCTCACTCATGAAGCCTTCGTTGACTTTTTTTTCCTTTTCCCTCCTCTGCCCAGCTGTGTCAGGGCAGGGTGAGCGAGCGGCTTTCGTGGGTGCCTGGTACCAGGCCAGTGTCAAACCACGACAAGCTGATCAAATGATAAGTAAATAAATAAAATAAAGAATTAACTTTAAAAACCCACCACAAAAAAACCCCCAAACCACCCATGCCCCTAGGTAAGCAGAGATTTTGACAACCCCCATCACTTATCTGGATCTGTCTAAATTCAAATTACCATTTAAGGAACCTGAATGTGCACAACTCTGTAAGACCTGGTCTGTGAGAAATAAAGAAGGGAAAAAAAGAAGATAAAAAATCAAAAAACAAAGGAATTATCATGTGTTGCACAATTATATTATAGCATTAACTTATGAGGACATAAGGTATTTCTCAAGATGTGAAACTGTGAAACATTTTGGAAAATACACCATGTGTTTCATAGGAAGATTCTTTTTAATACTCAGGTAAAAAAAATGGGCAGATGACACAAATTATCTCATCCTTCCTCTCCTGCCCCCAATTTTGCCATGCCATGCCCAGCTCGCAGATGTTTAGAGGAGACTTACCAGAAAGTCTCCAAGCAGGAGACTGGACTAGGTCTCCACATCACATACTTGAAGATAATTCTTCTATTTTTGGGGTCGGGGGATGGTGTTGTACTGATTTTGTCTGGGATACAGTTAATTCTTAGAACCTCATACAATGCTGCATCTTGAATTTAATATGAGAATAAGGTTGGTAACACACTGATCTTTCAGTTGTTGCTAAATAGTGCTTAGCCCAAGTCAAGGACTTACCAGTTTCCCATGCTCTGTCAGTGAGGAGGTGCATAATAAACTGGGAGAGAGTATGGCCAGGAAGCAGCTGACTCGAACTGGCCACAGGGATATTCCATACCACAGATCATGCCCAGTAGATAAACTGGTGGCAGTTGCCCTGGAGGATGGGCTGGGTACTGGTCAGTGGCCAGTGAGCAATTTTATTGTGCATCCTATGTTTCTCTTGCGTTTTATTCCTTTCTCTCCTTTTCATTACAATTATCACCATCATTCGCATTATCACTATTATTACTGATCTGTTTCAATTATTAAACTGCTCTTATTTTGCCCCCCAATTCTCCTCCCCATCCTGCTGCTAGGCAGGGGAGGCAGTGAGCCAGTGACTGTGTGGTACTTAGTTGCCAGGTGGGGTTAAACCAGGGCAGGTTGCAACTCACGTAAAGCTGTGTTTTTAAATTTGCAACTAATTGGTATGTACATTTCATAATCAATATTCACAAACATTTCCGTCTGCCACAGTGAAAATAAAATTATCATTCCTCAGTCATATAACATTTATATTCATGAGCAGTAAGTAAATATTTAGATTTCAGAGTGAGGGCTAGAGGCATCAGCTCTGTAACCACATGGGCAGTCCCTTAGGTACGCGCAACTTACTTTTGTGAGCATTCAAAAACAAACACACACTGCAGTTCTGCAAACACATGTATTTCATACACTACATTAATACATCAGATCAGCAGATGACACTGCAAAATAAAACCAGTGGAATACCTGACCCTCTGTGCTCTCCTTAAGCCAAGCCTTCAATTTAAAATATTCTCTACTACATAAAAAAAGAGTAGCCCAAATGACAAGTAAGTCCTGTAAGAAAAAGTCCACAACTAGGAAGAGATGTCTGCATTAACATGTATAAAGACTGAAAATACTGGGGAACTGATTGTAACTTTCTTTTTAGTTTTAGCAAAGCTGAAAGAACATTAGCCATACACCTGCAATCATATACCGCCAAGGAAAAAAAAGAATATCTAGCTGGAAAACCCACAGCATTCTTGGAAACTTCTGAGACGTTCTATTTAAAAATAAATATTTTTACAACAAAATGCATGGTTTTCAACTTGATCAGATCTTAGGTAGACAGCAACTGTGACACCAACGCTGATCATGAAACATCAAGTCTGAGGACAGCCAAAGTTGTTAAAATGCATGTGCATCCACTACATTTTGTAGGTTTTACTTTAAATAATCCTCAAAATTGAGAAAGCAAGATGAAATGTGTAATGAGAAGGCTATGGATCCTGTAATTTTGAACTCCCCAGGTATGGATTAATCTTACAAGAGAAGAAAAGCCACTGCTGAAACAACCAAGTCACACATCACACCACCGCTGGACGGGTACAGAAAGCAGCTCAAGGACCAAAGGGTCACACTCCCAACACCACGAGGTGCTGTAAGTTGCTTCTTTTCCAGGTCACCACCAGGCACCACGCCAGACCAATAACACGTATATATGTTGGCAAGGCCAAAAAATTCACAAATCACACAAACCTTGCCCAGCAGCATAACAATCGATATACTGAGAAGGTATACAAAGCAATTTTAAAATGAGCTCAGTCACAAGGCCTGGCCATATTTTTTACCCCTCTCCCCCCTCTCCCACAGGGGTTAAACAGGAGGGCAGTGACCCCTCTCAGCACTTTGGCCCCCGCGTGCCCTGCACGGCCCCGACGCGCTTTAAGCAGCAGGCGCACACCGAGGGCAGCCCCGGCGCGTCCCCGCCGCGGGGTCTGAGTCGCCGCCGCCCAGCCGAGACACCAGGGGAGCCGGGCGGGGACGGAGGGGAAGCGAGCGGAGCCAGGCCAGCTTCCGCCGCCCCCCAGGGCCACAGACACGACAGCAGCAGCGGCGGCAGCAGCAGCGAAGGGGCGGGGAGAGACGGGGCGGGGAGGAAAGGGCGGAGCCGCATCCGGGCTCGCCGCGCTCCCTGACGCGCTCACTCACCGATCATGGCGGCGGCGGCGGCGGCCGCGGGGGAGGAGAGGGGCGACGCGTGCACGCGCGCGCACGTGCCGGCCGCTCGAGCGCTTCTCCTATAGCCGCCCTGGGGGGTCGCGCGACCGCGACTGCGGGCGGGGGTGGGCCGGCCCGGAGCGCGCATGCGCCTCAATGAGGGCGGTGGATGCGCACGCTAGGCCCTCTGGGTAGCGTAGTTCCTGGCCAGTTCACGCCCGCCCCCGCTCTTCTCACGTCATCGCCTCACATTTCTCCCCCCCCGCTAATGAATTTCTCGTTATTTGTTGT
>VZRQ01000155.1:250431-264658 GCA_013397975.1 Machaerirhynchus nigripectus | reverse complement strand
GAGGGGCAGGCGAAGGGAGCCTGTGAGGGGCAGGGAAGGCGCGGGACGGGTGTGTGGGGCTGTCGCTGGTTGTGGAGGGAGCAGAGTTGGACCTGCTGCCTGCTCTGACTCGCTGGGGACGGGACGCTGATGTTCGTTTGTTTCTTCCAGTCCGTAATTTGCATCTGGTCCGTCGCGGGCGCCGGTGGGGAGATGGTAGTGGAGGAGGGGGGCCCCGGCCCCTCAAAGCCCGCATGTGACAGGTGCTCCCGGCAGCGGGAGAAGAAGGACAAGCAGCAGGATAAGCAGCAGGACAAGCAACAGGCCTGCGAGGGATTCACTATTAGAGCCATGATGAAAAACAGCGTGGTACGTTTGCCGCTAGCATAGAGGTGATACAAATTAACGTGTCCAAGAAGCATAGCAAGTTAGAGCTGTGGATAAAGCATGTCAGGAAGGTGTGCAAGTTGCTAATACCTTATCTGGAGTTTGCTGGTTGCTGAAATTACCTTCAGACTTTGCAGAAGTATTATCACAAGGTATATCTCTGTGCCTGTGGAAGTCGTGATGCTTCAATCACCAAGTGCTTTGCTTTGGTGCCACAGTTTTTCCTGTATGGTTTTATGTTGGTAGTGCACATCCTATTAAATTGCCAACCTGTGGAATTGTGTGTGAGGCATACTGCCTTGCACTTAGCAAAATGCTGTCAAGTGGTAGTGCAGTATTTCTCAAAAATTTCCATACACTGACACAGTATATAAATTTGATGTGGGTGTCAAATAGGATGGCAGAGATCTGGAAAATAGATTAGTTTTTAAAACAAGCTTGGAAAATAATGAAAAGCTTTCACACCATCTAGGAGAATACTAAACTGGAAACAAACAGTAGTTCTTCAACTTGTAGTTCAAAGACAGAGAAATTGATCCAGCAAGCTTCATTTTAAGTTAGTCACAATTTCTAGTGAACTTGGAGGCTTGGGAGTTAAAATATTAGCATAATGGCCCTTCAAATCTCTTTATACTGTTTCTTTTGTCTAGCTTTATTGGAATTTAGGAGTTAAAAAAGCTTCAACCAGCACAGAGTACAAATGTTGTACATGTAAGTGGATGAGGTAATATTACCATACATCTCTGCCTAAATTCCTGAATTGTATTTTTTTTTATTTGGACACAGTTCAAGGTGTTAGCAAAATCTTAAGTCTTCAATGTTGTTTTTAAATCCATAGACTATTCTGACAGTAGTTATGAAATACATTATTTCCCCTTTTTTTTGGCTGAAGTGGTCTTCCTGGAGCAGTCTCTCTGATCTTGTTATCTGCAAAAACATCCTCTTAAAAACCCAAACAAGTCCACCTTTAAGCAAGTTTTAAGTAGAGTAAAAGTTGTGTACTTGAAAAACTTTCTCCTAATTAGTAAAACTAAAACATGTTTCACCTTACTTGGAAAAACACAAGGTGGACATGACCAGAAATCCCTTTGCTTTAAACATTGTTTGGTTTGTTTGTTTTTATTCTAGAGATGCATGGAATAGACTATAATTCTTCAGCAACCTTAAGAATTCATTTTAAAAATATGTTTCCTGTTCTCTGGAAAATATTCAAGTAATGGATATTTGCACGTATTTGTGTACACCTAGATATGTAAAAGATGGTTTTGTCTAGAAGAATCAGTAGTTTCAGTGGAGTTTGAGAAATATATATTTAATTTTAAAAGAGGAGCTGTGACTTGTAAACATAACTAGCTATGAGTTTAATCAGAATTTAGGTTTCCTTTTAAATATTTATAGAATATTAACTTTTATGGCTGCATTTCTAACTTCCTAAACATGAACAGAACATTAAATCATGATACTGTCATTAAGCAACTGCATATAGGTAAATCTGCTGCCTTTGGAACTACTCACAGAGTAACAGAAATTACTTTCTTTGGCATGGACATCTAGAAATCATGTAATCCAACTTCCTACTTGAAGTGGGCCTGTCACTAGCACTCAGATCAGGTCAGTGATAGGTTTTCTTAGCTAAACCACGAAAACCCCCAACATCAGAGATTGCCTCACCTACTCCGGGCAACCTGTTTTGTTTCTGCCCTGCTCGCCTGCCCCCTTGCCTGCCCCCTCAGCCCTGTCAGAGGATGGGTTTGTGGTGTTCTGACCTGCTGCACACCTTCTACACATAACTGGGTAGGAAGCAGTGAAACTCTTAGTGGTCCTGGGAGATTCATAGTGCCAGGGCTATGTTTTGCAAAAGCTCCAATTGAGGTCAGGCAGCCACCAGAATCATTTCCAGTCAGTGTGCAGAAAAAGCAGGATAGACTAAGAAATATCTCGCTGCCACTCTGTCTGTGCAGAAATTGGTGTTCTTTTCTCCTACTACTAGTTAAATGGAGCTTCAGATTTATTAAGTACTCACTTGTCAGAGGTTGACATCACTGATGAAGTTCTCATGGAAGGCTTAGGAGTTGACTGGAGGGTTGAAAGCACAGCAGGAATATCTAGTTAAGACGTCGTAATTCTTTTTGTTAACAGCATGATAAGGCGTAGGGTTAAACGTGTTTGGCATCTCCAGGTCAAACAATGAAATATTGATTAATAGGCTTTGGTGCGAGCACGCAGTTAGTCTTAAACCCTTAGTGTAGAGTCTTAACAGATTACCATTATGCATATATGACTGTAAATAGTGTAGTAAAGCATCCAGAATTCTTTTACATTGCCTGGGCAAAGAGTGTTTTACTAAGCTGTTTTTCCTGAATGTTCCTGAATAAAGTCTGTTTCCATAGCCAGTAGTAAGTGCAGAAATTAAGTAGATACAATATTTAAGACTTTTCTCAGCTCTCACAAAATCTAAAACTTGCTTATTGAAATACAACGCTTAAATATTCGCCTAAAAATGTTCCTGAAGTCAATGAAGTGTTTAAGTTATTCCAAAACTGTAAATTTATATAGCAGTTTAGATTAAAAGCAAGATTCAATAAAGGTCTTCTATACTAACAAGCTGCATTTACATTTTAATTGTTTTATCCTCAAGTGGGATCAAGAATGTTATGTGCTCTTACTTCAGAGGTACTGCATGTAGAATTAGAAATACAATTAAGAATTAATATATAGGCTAGCAAGTATAGAAATATCTGAATGAGAATGTGGACAGCAGGAAGATATCTCTGTTCACTTCTGATCCTCTCCAGACGATATTTTCCTATTTTCTACAACTATACGTAAGACAATAAAGTGTTAGTGTCCCTCTTTTCTGTAATGCACTAGTGGTAAAAGCACTTTTTCAAAAGGATTCATATTAGTACTTAAAGGAAATAGTAGAAAGGGAATTCCTATCTATCTCCATCACCCGACTTTTAAAGATTGCTATTATGTACATATGTTTCATGACATCAGCCAGAAACTGCCTCCAGGAACAGGCCACAAGGATAGAATGAGAACATTTACTGGATGGCCTTAGAAAGGAAGGGATACTAAGACTTGTTTCTGGATCTCTAAAATCAAAACAGCTATCCAGCCTTAGAGAGTCTTAGCTACGTGTACTACACAGCTTTTATCTCCTAAAAGAAGTGTAATTGCTCATAAGCAGAAAAATGGTTATTTGTATTGCAGCTCTGGATTTTCATGCTTCTGTTCCTCATTTAGGAGTCCCCAGTCTATATGTGTTGGGATGAGTTCTCAGTCTTTGTACTTTAAACACTTCTTTCAAACCATTTTCAGTAATGTGTGTTGTGAAGGGCTTTCTTACCCTTTCCCATTTGGTTACAACTCATAGGAAGAGTTTCATTTTAACCATAATGTGATTTGTTTACATTCTGAAACTTTTGCTTTCACATTATATTTATATTCATCCACACTGTGTAACTACAACTACTTTTGTTGTTTACCTTGTAGCAGTCAAAGTTTCTGATTTGATTTTCAAGCTATAGGAAAGAATGTGAGAAAGAAGTTCTCTCTTTTGATTATAACAGCTAATTTACTGGAAAAAGCAGTGTGTTTTGGGGCAAGTAGATGTCAAGTTAAAGGAGTGTTTTGATAAATGTATGTTGAGAAGTAGCATATCTGTCTTGAAGGAACTGCTCCAGTTTAACAATAGCAATTGTGTACAATCTACAAGTGCACTTCAGTGAACGCTGTGAGACAATTTAAACTGTCAGTACTCTGGAAGGCAATCCTATCTTCTTCCTCTCTCAGGCCGTTTAGTACTGCTGCCTCTTATCGTGTCCTTATTTGTATGATGCTGGCTGATCAGAGAACTGATCCTGCTGAAAATACTCCAGCCTGTTAAAGCTCACAGTGTTGAACTGTCTGTGGGATTGAGGCAAGCAGAGCTTCTGTGTCAACAAGGTTCATCTGTTTTGCCCTTCTCCCTGTCCTGACTTCATGCTTCCATCTCTCCTTTTGCACTGACATTGTTCTTTCTTGCAAATATAGAGTAAGTTGGATCAGCTGTAACAGCTCTTAAGTTAATATATGCAATGAGAAGGGAAGCAGGAGAATGTCAGCACAAGCTGTGTGGGTGGGAATGTACCCTCTTGGCAACATTGCGGTCTTAATTAATGTAAAACCAGCTATGATATCAAGTTCTAGCAGGGTAATTCCACAAGCATTTACAGCAACATAAACTTGCACCACAACTGGAAGGTGTTGTTTTCATCCCTGGACATCTATTCTTTGTGCAATATGAACTTTTGTGTGGCTTTGCAGTGAGCTGGACAGGAGCCCTTGTTAAACCCAGATTAAAAGCAGCTCAGCTTTTTTTTTTAATAGCAATGCAGGCTTGACATACACTTTGGTAACACTGTAAGCTCACAAAACTTGTGACTGCTACAGCCCTGCCTGTGTCTCCTGCCTATTTCTACCTCCTCCTTTGTGCCAGTACACAGTCATCCCACTGCATTGATGAGGCACTTCAGTTGCATTAGGTTCAAACATGAAAAGCTTCAACAAAAGGAGGTTTTTATTTCCCCTCATAAAGCTACATTCCTTTCCAATTCCATGCTTGTATTTACTATAATGACCTGTTTGATAGTATAATGAAAAAGCGGAATATACAGAAAAATTACTAATGCTTAAGACTGTAATTTCATCAAAAAGCTTCTATTTCATATTATGTTTTCCAGCTATAACATAGATGGCTTAATCATACTGCTCTTATTTTAAAATACGTCAAAGTCAACACTTTATTTTTGTGAATGTGGTGAGAAGTTGGTATTGTTCATAGTTGTGGTGTGAGGATGGAAAGATCTGTTTCTTACCATAAGCATGAAGAAGTCATGCTGCTCCATTTATGAAAATCTGTTCATGATTTGAATCTCCAGTAAATGTTCTCTTATAATTCAGTCACATGACTTAAAATAGTTAATAAGTAAATTACTGGTTAGACTCTGTTTCGTGGTTTGATTGATCCTTGTCTTGAATCACTTCATTTGATTCATGATATTTTACACAGAAAAAGACCTTGGGAGGTTTTAAGTTTCATGTCTAGAGAAGGTAAATGTAAATTGATTTTAAAACATTATGGCAGTGCTTTTTCAAAACTACTCTACTAATTATGGTTTTTGATGAACTAGTGAATAGAATATTCTAACTGGAGATGATTACAGAGATCATTGTCAAATTCTGTCAATTCTTGCATAGGAATTAAACTATTTTAAACTTCACAAACCATTTACAGATTTCATACAAGTTAAAATCCTGAAGTGGTCTGAGTATATGGGTGTCTTCATCTGTCGTTTCTCTGAATGAGGTGGACATTTTTCAGTTCTGAGATTTTCTTACTGCAAATGTAGGAATTTGGAACAAACTATTAGACAGTAATTAATAAGCATAGTCTTCAAACATAATTTTAAGCTGTCAACTTGCTGTGTAGGGAATTATCTAAAGTCAGCATTTCCTACATGCAGCTAGCTGAGTATGCTTCTGGAGCCAACCAATTAAAAATGTGAAAGAGATGGGTTAGAAAGCATCTTGCCATACACCTTTCTCAGCACTAAGTCTCCAGAACAGTTTCCAAAGAAATGGACACATATGTACATATTCTTTCTTTTAACTTGGTATCTTCAATTTCATTTAAGAAAAATCCTGTACTCTGTGTAGGCTTCAGCCTTTGTCTTAGTTTTCTCTCTGTAAGTTGACTGGGAATGGTTTAGGATGCTACCTGAAGTGAGTTCAGTGAAGAGCCATCAATGCAGGGTTCTGGAGCTCATGTTCCAGGAGGAGAGGATGAGGGGAAGGGTATTTCAGCCTGGAAAAGAGAAAGCTACCAGGATACCTCATGGTAATAGGCCCTAACAGACCTAGTGACCCAATAGCTTTGAGAAAGCTGTCAGGAAGAAAGACCCAGTCTGTTCTCTCTAGTGATGGGAGGGCAAGAGATATGTGTTGAAATAAGGTGTTCATGACAGTGATAAGTTTTTCCACAATGAGGATAGTCAAGCAGTGCATCAGGTTTCCCAGACCTGTGCAGTCTTCTTGGAGATTATCAAGACCCAAATGGAAAAAAAGCCCTGAGCAACCTGTTTTGTGATAACCACGCCTGGAGAAAGAGATTGAGTTGGAGACTTCTTGGGGTAATTTTCAACTGGAATTTTCCCATGATTCTACTTCTTCCATATTATGGTTGTTTGTGGTCACTACATGGCTTTGCTGCTGCTAAGGTCAGACAAATTAGTGATGACTAATTTACTTCTATTTGGACAAGGAAAAAGGCATTTGAAGGTTTTTGCTTTAATAAATCTACTGCTTTTCTGAAGATATGGAGGGGGTAATGAATACAATTCTCTTCTGACCCTCAGAAAAACTATATAACACCATATTGTTCCCGTTATAATAGTGAACTACATCATAGACCTAAGGTTGGCTTTCTGAATACAGTTGAGTAAGCCTGCATCAGTGCTTGGGTAGCAGCAAAACATTCTTATTAGGTGAGATCAGCTGCAGCTAATTCTTCTAATGTGGTCTGCTGCAAGTATGCAGGGAGTGCTGCTGCCAAGTATGCCATGAATGCTTCAAGGAATTGGAGCAGCTGGCCATGTCTGTAGCTATCAGCTTCTGGATACTGTCCCTTGCCTCACAAGTCTCCTCCTGTCACTGCTAAAACTTAAATAACACTGGAAGCTTTAGGTGGGTGAAAGAGACAGGAGATGTAGCACAGTGGCATGTGCACTAGGAAAATGAGTGGGGAAACAGAAAAGGAACTAAATGTGACTCCCTAAAGCAGGGACCTAGGTGATCACTAACACAGTATGATTTTTCCTGTGGCTGTGTTCCCAGACTTTACAGGCGGAGAGTGCTGGAGTCTGTACCATGTAAATGAAATTTTTTCCTTCTTTTCATAACTGGATACTTCGGGTAATATATATGCTTAGTCTATGTTTAACTGAAGTTACCTGGTAAGACTTTGAAGGGGTTGGAGAGGTTTTGTTTTTTCATGAAGTTTTCTTAACCATTTTTAAATGAAAATTATTGCAAAATCAAAAAAAATTGTAGCAAACAATACTATTGGTACATTGATAAAATTTCTAGACAATATCATAGAAAAACTGCTGTGAAAGACTGACTGGTTCCTGCTATCAATAGTTGATTCTTTTATGTAGTTGGCATCCATGTAAGCAGTTTGGCATAGCTGTTCATTTTCATAGCATAGTTAAATAATTTTCGCTAGAAAATTTACTGCGCTCTGATAGCTTCCTTTCTTAGATAAAATACGTGTCAGATAAGATGAAATTATAAATTCCTCTATGGGTTCACAATGTGCTGAAGGCTGAAATATGGAATCTTGTGTTTAATAGTTGCACTCTGATTCTGTAGATACATTAGAAATATAATGTTTCTTATAGTTGCAAATTTTGGTCTCCGATGCATGTAAGTTGAGGGGATGCCTGCAAATAAAGGAATTGCTCCTGAGAGCAATTTAATTCTAGTCAGAGTTTCTGTGGAATTTCTGTTGGGCCTCTTGCCTGAAAAAATAAGGATTCTGATGTGATAATAAAACCTGCCTCAATTACAATAGGATGGTTAACATATAATTTAGCCTTTCATACATTTGTGATGGTCTCTTTTAATGTAAGATTTTTCTTTTGAAAAAATTACTGTTCACCCATCTTTCTGTAAGGGGTGATGTCAAGATCTCGATAGCAAGAGTTAATACTGATTTGTTTTCAGTTTCATAATAGAAGTGTCATTAGCTTGACTAGGATCCAGTCTAGCTTTGTTTGGTGGGGTTTGGTTGTTGGTTGGTTGGATTTTTTGTGTAATGAAAGACTTTTTTGCAAAATCCATACTGCAGTAAGTACAAAACTTCTTCAGAAGGTGACAAAGTTAAAACAGGAAATACGTCATAGTAATATCTGTTCAATGAAAACTCTTGAAGCAAGCATGGCATACTGCTAACTTCCTGTGTAACAACCAGTTGGAGGAAGAGTAAATGTTTAAAATTATGTTTGATCCCTATTTCATTGGTCATAAGCATACTAATGAGAATGTTTTGTGTGGCTGGTAGGCAATACATAGTATTCTACAAAAAAACTGACAAAAATCCAGATCAGAGGGTACAGTGGTTTTTTGCCTATTTTATGTGCTTAAGACATCCAGTGGTTTTGCTATTATCACATGAGCATTTTTAATATTTTTTGTCTTGCTCTACATCTCATAATACGAAAGAACTACTTCTGCATATGTTGTTTGGACTTATTGGTGTTCTTAAAAGTATCTGTAGGTATTAGGTCTTCTAAGTTTAGCAGATCTTTCATTATTTCAGTAATTGTTCAGATAGGATTTCTTTTCTGTTATTTCCATGTAAGACTTGTCTTTATGACAGCCATATTATTAAGCCCATGATTTATGGAATGAAATATTCTTTCCTGTTTTTGTTTTTTTTGTTGTTTTTTTTTTTAAATTTAAGGAAGTGAGTGAGGAAAGCCCCATGGAAGGAGAATTTCTGCAAGGGAGTGAGTGTGCAAGGGCTTGTGGGCAAGGAACATTCTGGCTAAAGAGTTAGGGTGCAAGGATCTGTGCAAGACTGGGATTGCGCAAGATCATGCATGTGACGCTGGTGCATGCCCCTATGCACGCTCCCACTCCCAGATGCTCCGCTGAGTGTGGCCACCACAGACCCCTTTTTATAGCAGTATTTAAGAGGTGTTCTAAAAAACATGAAAGCTTTGGATTTAGTTTTCTTTCCTTATATACCTTGGTGCACAGAATTACAGGACATATTTTATGATCCAAGTTTTCTGTTTCAAGGCTAATAATTGTGCACTTACTAGAAAAGACTGGTGGTCTACATTTAAATCTTTAGAAAAAATAATTATGCCCCGGCTTATTTCACTGTCCTATTGATGATGTTTTAATGTGACATTAGTGTTTTGTATTGGATATCTTCTCAGCTAAGACTGTTCAGGCAAAGGTGCATGCATACTTTTACTGACACTGTAGTCAGAATTTGATAAAACCTGTTTTTAGTTTTTCACAGAAGTTGAAACCTACATTCTTACTTCCCTAAGCAGGTCTATTGATCTCTCTCTTTCTGCACTCTTATCTGCTGTTTGTGCTCACTTTTTCTCTGACTTTATTCACTTCTCCTCCAGATGGTGTCTTTTTTGTATCAGTGGATTTCCCTTGCAGTGATGTTCATCAGGTGGGTGTTTGCGGGGAGGGCAGTTCCACATGGCAAGAAAACTTTTAGAGAATGTAAAGCTTATACCCAGATCTTATTAGAATACCCTATATAATAATTTTTACTGTAAAAAAATCTCAAAGGAATGAGTTTATTATAATTTTAAATTACAGTTTTGTAGGGCATGACTGGGAAATATTTTTCACAGGAAGTTTATGTGTATTAGCTGATTTTTTATATTTTTATACGATGTTTTATTAGCTATCTCATGCCCTTCTAATTTGTGTGACCTTCATTTAATTCATCAGATTTCTATTAATAGTTAAAGGTCAGAGGAACAATTACTACAACTTTATTTTATCTCCTGTGTAATGCGGTCTGACAAACTGAGAAAGTGATTTCTGTATATAATGTGTAACTTCTGGTTGATACGTTGGGTTTCTTTAGAAAGTAATGCAACCCAAAGGTAATGGTGGTGTCAGAGTCTGTTTTATCTCTAAATTATACCAATGCTTAACTAAACCAATGCAATGCTGTTAGAAATTTGCAGTTCATCCCTATATGAAATGATCACAAATTAGTCAAGTTTCACTGTGCAAATATTTTAGAATGAGACAACTACTTACAGAGAGATACTATCTTTAAAAATCCACAAAAGTAACGTTTCAGGATACTTCTGCCTTCTACTTAAAAGCTGTTTAAGTCGTGATTATTTTATGAACTTCTCGTATGCCTTTGGGCATATTCAAGATGTATTAGAATATTGTTATGCAGGACAACAATAGAGTTTTAATATTTTATTTGATACCTTCTGAAGGCTTTTGGTCATCCAATTCTTCATCTAGTATGAAGAATTCAGACAGTGCACTACGATTGTGTAACATCCATTAGTTTAATTTTAAAAAGTAAAATAAGTTCCAGTGTATCAGTAGGAGGTCAATGAGTTATGCATTTAAGATTGCAGGTGATTTCACAGCCTCTTCTGTCTGCTGTTATCTGATGAAGGAATCTTTGTAACAGAAATGTTAACTGAGTGCCAGCCATTGACAATACTGTGCCTGTCAATAGCATACAATGTCCAGACCTTTGGGTGTAAATTTTATTGAAGAAATTACTGGGGTTTTGCACATTTGTTTTTGTTTTGATTGCCATTTTTCCTTTTCCCTGACACCAGATAGGATTGAAATATTTTTCAGCTTAAGTGAGAAAACAAATGACCCTTTACTAGGAATAGAACAATTCTGCCTCTATTGTACAGTGTTCCATTAGACATTAATAGCAAAGTGTATATTGGGTGAAAACATTCAAATATATTTGCAGATTATTAAAAATTACCATTAACAAATCAGTTAACTCTGGATTTTCCCCCCATTTGATATTCATTTAATTGTTCTTTATCAGGTCATCATTTGGTAGGATTTAGGTGATTATTCTTATTTTGTCCTATTTATTCTTTTGCCTCTGGCAAGTGGAACACTTTGAGCTCTTGTTCTTTTATAACATTAAATATTCTTCGGTTTTATTAGTTTTAAGTTAATCTCTTTTAAGATTAATAAAAAAAACTTGCCTAAGGGTGTTTGGCACAAATGTTTAGCCCACAACAAGGCATGCATTTCTGAGCAAAATGTTTGTTTTGATTGCCGAAACAGTTCCTCCGAGAGCTCCTTTAGCTGAGATATGCATATGACCTTTTCTGCTTGGAGTCACAGTTTAGAGTTCATATTTAGGCTGAACGCAAATCAGCTGACTCCTAACTGAATGTTCTTCCCAGTGGGCTGGAGCTAGACTCCCTTGTGTTAGAAGTTCTTTTGAACTGAGTTCTGTGTTCTTAACACAGAAATTAACAAAATCGTCACCTCTTGAGCTTGTATTCTAACTCCTAAATAAATACTCAAAAGAACGCAATATTATGTAAGGGGACCTTCCTGATAGGTCTTCAGGTAATAATTTCATGGTCTGCATTTGTAGTAGTCTGATATATCACTTTTATAGTCTTGATTCAAATGTCTGAACTCCAAAGAGGAATGGAAATTCACATAAATCCCTGTTTTCAGTGTTCTGTAGGTATTCAGCATGTCTTCCGGTGCTTAAACTTGCTGAGGTGTCTCATTCTCTTCACTAACATTGGAGGAGCCTGGGTTCAAAGCCTAATTTAGGCTCTTTGAATTTACCCTGATGTTGGTGGCTGGAGTTCAAACCAGTCTTGGGTTTGTACCATGGATAACTCAATGGGCCAAAAGCTTTTCATTAAGCATCTAGAAAATGCTATAATGTAAATATTGCTTATTACCTAGTGGGAGTTTAAAAAAAATTCCACTTAGTGTAATATGGTCATTATATGAGGGGATTCTGTAATCCTTTGTAGTATCTAGCACTGTTTCGTTTAGCCTGTATTTTTAGGTTTCTTTACACTTTCTTCTTCCATTCAGTTTCCCTGTTTTCTTGATCCCTGTCTAATTGACAGCTTTAGATGTATATTAACTTTACTTCAGGGTCCCATAGACCCACTCTAAGAGACAGAGTAGTTCACTAGGTATCCATTAAAGAGCTATTACTGTGTCTTGTTTTCTTGCAAGTTATAAGCTGTCTGACCAAAATTATCATTTTGGATCATGTTTTTCCAAAGAAAGGAAATAAGGTGTGTTTTCAAGGGAGATCTTCATAAATATTGTCATGGTTCTTGTGTTTTCAAAAGGACTCTCTAGAGCCATGTAAAATTTGCAGCCTAACCACTGAAAATTATGTTATTATATGAAAAAAACCACAGAGTGAAAATAAGCTACTGCAGTAGGTGCCAATTATTAAAACTAACAAAGCCTGATATCCTGCAGGGTTTTGTTTTGGTTTTTTTTTTTTTTTATTTGTATAAAAATTAAACTTCTCCTTTTTCTTTTTAATGAAATATTTAGTGTCTAGTAACGTGACAAACAAGCCTCTTGTTTGGAGCACCTTTCTCTGTTCTTCATTATTTCCAAAAAACACAAGGGTAGCTGTTTATGCTTGAAACGAAACTGCCTTTTCCTCAAATTCAGTTGAAAATGACCAATAAATACACATCTTTAGGAATAAAAGCAGGCAAGTGTACACACAGCATGGATGTATAAGCCTTCTTTCCTTATGAAGCTGTTTTAGAAAGGGTACCCATATGCTTTTACCACAGAAAAAAATGGGATTACAAAGGAATTAAATAAAATGGAGCTATGGCAATATCACAAATGAATCAGGCAATCAAGAAAAAGATTGAGTTCCTTTCAATCAGAAGCCATTGCTTGAAGATGAATGCTTAATAACTGAGTTACATAATTTTATTGTGAAAATGAACAGTCTCTCTCAGAGCCTCAACTTCAGAGCTGGAACTACAAGAAGATTAGCAACTTCGGTGGTTTTCCAGTGAAGTGACTGGTACGAACAAAGTTGATTGTCGACAGAGGGCATCGGCAGCACGGTAGAGAACTTCTTGTAGAATCGGAATATCTGAAGCAGATCTTTTTGAACTTCATTAAAAAGTAGATGTTATTTTCATATAGAGACAGAGGAGAAACCTCTGACTTCCTCACTGGCTCCTATGTTTAGCCTATAGGTCTTACTTCGTATGACCAAAGGTTCAAGAGTCTGTCACTAAGTATCGCAGTTAACCAGGAAGTATATTGTGTTTACTAGCTCCTATTGTTAAACGTCCTGATTTTAATGTTCTAAAAACATGAATTTCGTGAAAAGGGTATGACATTTAAGAAACATTTCTCAAAAGTGTACTAAATGTTTTCTGATACACAGTTTAAACACAGGAAGGTAGTAATCATGGTAACCCTACTAATTTGCAAAAATTCCAGCTGTAAAGTTACCAGTAAGTCTAAGCATTGTAATGCATATGGAAGATTTTATTATATAAAAAATTTGTGTAGTATTAATGAAAAAAGGCCTTGAGACATTAAGTTCTTATAAATAAAATAGAATTAAGTGGTAGATAAAAGGCAGATGGAGGGAACAGTTGCTTTGCATAAGCCAAATATCTGTGTTCACATGTGAGAAAAAGACCAAAATCATTTTATCAATGCTCATTAATATAAAATATGGTTTTTTAATTTATGTTTATTATGAGTGAACATGTGAGATTAACATGGGTTTGCTACTCATGTAAGTGAAGGACAATTAATAACATGGAAATACCACTTAATTTCCCAGATCTTATTTACCATATGTATTTTGGGAAGGGTAATAAAAGGAATTCTTCCAAGGATAGGCATTTTGTGGATAATTATGATTAGGTAACTTTGTTTTAGAAATAAAATGGCATGAATTACAGAGGTAACATGCTATCACAGAATAATAAATTCTTAACATATTGATAAAGATACATTTTACATTTTTTTAAAAAACCTCTTTATTTAGTGAGCTGTGAGTTCAGTTAATTAACTGGTACTTTAGTATTGGATACTTAATTTATTTTCTCAGAGTATATAATTATTTTTGTTTAATGTTCCAAATAGATTCACAACCTACATTAAAATGTTGCTTTTTAATTACTAGATATGCTTTCTGTAACTACTAAAAATTGAGAAGAAACTGATAGCTGAGAACTTTCACTGTAAAGAGTATAGAGGATGGAACAAGTATCTGTATATTCTTTTTTTTTTTTTT
>VZRQ01000155.1:177187-250390 GCA_013397975.1 Machaerirhynchus nigripectus | reverse complement strand
GTAAGCCCTCTATGTATACTGGGTTATTTTCTCAAAAAAGTAGGATTTACTGTACACATGCTGCAACCAAAATTCAGCTATCAAAATACAACTTTTTACCCTGAAAAAAAATCATGCTTTTGCTAAAGACTTGAGCAGGCAAAGTTTTGATATTTTTATACAAAAACCTTAATGGAATGTAAAAAAGACAAAAATCTTCCCATTTTCACTTCACGAGTGATGGGTTTTTTAAATATTTAAATAATCCTGCTAAGCAGAACTTCTATTTAGTTATCTGAAGCTATAATATATACGCTTATCCTTTGAACTCCAAATTTTTGAACCATAACATAAAAATCTTGAGAAGGAATTTTTTGAGTCTGTCATGTCATCCTTAGCTACATTTTTTTGCATTACGACTTGAAAGTGATCATATAGATAATAACATCAATGTACAACTGGAAAACAGGAAAACAAAGATGGTGGTAGTGTGTGTGTGTGGATGGCTGATGTCACTGTGGAGTGATGCTCAGTGAAGAAGCAGGAGGGCCTGAGTGACTTAGGTTTGGCCATCTCTTCAGTCTTGCATTGAGAGCATACTGGTGTTCCTGATAAAATGTTCCTTTCTAGCACAGCCACAAGTGAGACATACATGTACCTCATCAAACCTCTCAGCAGTTTTTGGCCCTCAGTGTCTTTTGTCTTTTTTACACCATGTCACACCTTTCTTTCATTCATTCCAGGATTTTTTTTAAAAATGCACTGGTTTTTTTTTTGCAAGTCCATCTATGTTTGGAGGAACTAAATAAACTAAGGAATCTGATAGTTTCTGTTGCCACTGAAGAAGTATGTTGTCTCAAGGCCTCTCATAAAGTCTTGTGTTAAAAAAACAAGAGGTAGAACCAATCCATGTAGCATTACACAAATAAAAGCTTTTAGAGCTGGAAAGAAACCACCCATCAGAATTGTCTTGAAATCTGACTGATAGGAGTTGACCTATCCAGTTCAGGGTGACTGACTCATTTCTGCCAGTCTCCCAGGCAAGTCAGCAGCACATGGTGATCTTCAGTGTCAAACACTGCTGATAGGTTTAATGAAGTAAGCATGGATATCTTCCTCTGAGCTGTGCCAGAGAGGAAATTGTTCGCAAGCAAGACTAATGCACTCTGAAAGCTGTTACCAAGTTTGAAAGCCTGACTGCCCTGATTTAGGTTCTTGGCAGAGAAGTCAAATTCTGTAGGAGAGTATGTTGTTTGGTTGGGTTTTTAAAATTATTTATTTGATCATTTTTCCCAGAAATAAAAAGCCCAGCAAAACATTTGGACTAAGAAGATTTTGTCAGCCTGGTAATTTACACTTAATTTTTCATGTTAGTTTAAGAACTGTGAATTACATTCAGATTACATTGGGATGCTCAGGACTTTGTCCAGCTGGGTTTCGGTTGTCTTCAAGGATGGAGATTCCACATCATCTTTGGATAAGCTGTTCCGATGATTACCTTCATTGTGAAAAAGATTTTTCTACAGTCAAATCAGAATTCCCTTTATTGCAATTTGTGACCGTCTCCTTTTTTTTGTTGTGCATCACTGGAAAGAGCTTGACTCATATCTACTGTGCTCTCATGCTTGTAACTGAAATCAGCAATGAGACTTCTCTTCATATTCCACTTTTTAAGGCTAAAAAGTTTCTTTCACCCTCTCCTCATGTGTCTTGTACTCCAGCCTTCTCTTCATACTGGTGGCTTTCACCAGCCTTGTTTCAATATATCAATGTCTTTCTTCTACTGGGTGGTCTGAATTGTGAACTTATTTTCAAATACAGTCTCACAAACATCAAATAAAGGAGAATGTTGAATTCCCTCAACACTCTTGATGTACCCCAGAATGCAGTTACCTCATCTCTGCTACAAGAGTACACAAATGTTCCACTTGTTGTTCACAGAGAGCCCCCCTTCAAAGCTGCGTTCTAGCCAGTCAGTGCTTGGCCTGAACTGTTCCAGTGCAGAACTTTGCATTTACTATTGCTGAAGTTTATGAAATTCCTGTCAACTCATTTTGCCATCCAGTCAAGATGTTTTTGAATGCCTTCCTCAAAATTTGATGTGGACTGCTGAGTGGCATTAGATGCTGCACATCACATTTACGAATGTCTCCATCTCATTAAGATCATGGGTCATGGATGAACTCAATTCTGCCTCAACTCACTGCTCCTTGAGAGTGACAATCAAGTGACATAACTCTTTTACACTCCATAATTTTAAAATTTAATTTTCCACCATTTCTTGAAGGGATTGATTGCATATATTATCCCAATATAAATCTGACTTTTAATCACTATTATTGCTTTGTAATCAGTGTATCTTATATCTGTCATTCTCTCTGATAGTTTGCAGACCTTTCTGAATTTACTATATAAAATCTGAGTTAAAAAAAGATATAATTACATTTTCATGATGCAAGAAGAAGCACCAGTGTAATTCGTGTTACCAGGGACACATGATTTTACTATTCATTTCTAGATTGTGTAGATTTCTGGTTATGTAATGCAAGTAAAATGTTATCATCCTAATGGCCCTAATAAATACTACAATGCGTAATTTTAAGTGCTTTCTGAGTTTTGCACCATTTGAATACTAGCTATTTTTCACTTACAACTCCGGGACTAAGTTGGAAGAAGTTTGTTAAGGACTAGGTTTTCTCTGTGGAGAAATATATACAGCTAGCTTCTATATAGCTATATTGTTATAATTATTTTTGATGGTGATTAGAACAAATATGGGCTGAATATTTAATTGCATTGGTAGGTTAGAGCAAAGCTAGATGTATGAATTAACCAATATCATTGGGAGATGCAGTTTTTAAACATTAATTTAACCAGACCTGCTTTATTAAACTCCGTGGAAGGAAAATAATGCTAGAAAGTTAATTCTTCTTAATGAAAGCAAGTTTTGTTGCTTTGAAAGCGAATGTAACCTTTGAAACTTCATGTAGTATTGCGTATCTTGGTTTCTGTTTATTTTCTTTTGGAAGTCAGCCTTTCGGGTTTTGTCATTTTTTGAACATGACTTCATTAGCATTTTATAAAATTTGTCAGGAACGTAAGTAGAGAAAACATATTGAAAGGTTCGTAACCAGCATTTATTCTGTAACTAGACTAAGTGAAGATTTATTTACTCTTTCTTTACTTTTTTCTGTCATAACTGTCTGACTTTTTGTTACAGTCTTGTTCTAATTATCTCTTTTGAGGAGGTCTAAAGGGTAATCTAAAGTATCCAGTCTTTTGCATAGCACTTAGCCACAGTGTAACCATTTCAGTGGTATAGTAGGATGGTGATTGTGTACAGTTTTAAAAATGAACCTCTCTATATTCTGCAGTGTAGTCGGCAGACAGTCTGCAGTGTGAGTAGAAATTTGGCTTGCTTTGAACCAAAAGGACCGCAGTTACAAGTGATCAGAGGTATAATTGAGCAACAAATTACAGTGAATGTGAATTAAACAAAGCATCCTTAAGGCTACATGGCAGAAGTCGTGTTACTAATTTTTCCAGTTATTACCTCATAATGACTGGCATTCTGAAGATGGTTTTTTCTGTTACAAAACTCTTGCAGAGTGAGTTAGTTGTATGAAATACTGAACAACATTTTTCACAATGTGTGATTCCTACTGAGAGTTTTCTCTGGTAATCAGATCACATTGCACAACATAAATGGGTATGTGGTTGAGTCAGGAAGAATTTAGAGGAAAATATTTTAATAATTTAATTTCAACTAATACTTAGGAAAAAAAAGAAATGATCAAGTGACTTCCCTGGATGTGTTTAGTGTATCACATCTTACAGACTTCTGGAGTTGTGTGGTTGTCATAAATTATTCAGTAAAGGGAAAGGCCAATGGTGAATAATTTTCAGTTTTATCATTTCTCCAAAACACTAGGTTTTATTAAAAAATATATCATTATGTTCAAATTTCTAGTGAAATTTGAAACTTATCTCCCAAGCAGTAAAACATTAATGATTAAAAACTATAGTTTCCAGTTTCCATGATAAAATACTATTGCATTTAACCAGATATATAGCTAGGGATCCATTGCACTGTTCTATAGGTTAATTTATCAGAATTAGCTCTGAAAACCTGAAAATATTTAAGGAAAATAAAAGGTTTTCAAGCATTTTAGATTGACTGAAGTTAAGTATTTTACTTGTTCTTGAAATTCATCATGCTTTACCAACATATTTATCTAGGCAATTGGAAAGAATTCCGTTTGATGTAAAAATGAAAATTAGTTTTTTTGGTTTGTTCAGTTTTTAGCTTGTCTGTTAATAATAATTCCATACTGTCAATTGTAATGATGGCTTGTGTGGTAGCTCAAAACTAAATAGAGCCACCAACCTAACTCAGCAAACAGTAATCATATATAAACAACTTTTTCTCACTGCTGTGGTTAAGGTAAAATGCAAATAAGGGTCAAAAAGCTTAATATTCTATGAAAAAATGTTAGGATGTCAGCTTCTCTCTATGTTTTCTCCAAATGTTGTCAAGGAATGATTTTTTTTTGCAAATCATAAAAATTGTTTGTTTTTGTTGTTTTTTTTTAAAACCAGCATGCCAAATAAAAATATTTCCTTTTCATCAGAATGTATAGTTTAATTATACTCAATGTAGCCTATGAATAAGTAATGTATTTACTATAATGCTCTCATAGTAACATTTGCTTGATTACTGACTGTGCTTTTACAGAATTAAAGTGGTGGGTGTAGAGTACCATCAAAGTTTACTTTTGTTAGGCTTTTCCTAACAAGTATTTTATGTAAAAAGAAAGTAAGAAAGTATATAGAACCTCATATTTTCCTGTACTTTGTTAATTAATTAATGAATTAATTAAGTTCATTATTTAATTAATTCATTAATTTAGTTATTACTATTTTACGCAAAGCTATGTCTATTTCTCAGAATGCTTTTATCATTAATTTCTAAGATCACTTTATTTCTATTGAGCTACAGATTTCGTAGAATCATAAAGGCTGGAAAAGACCTTCAAGATTATTGAGTCCAGCCTTTGTCCAATCTCCACCATGTCACCTCAACCATGGCACTAAGTGCCTCATCCAGTTCTTCAACACTTCCAGAGATGGTGGCTGCACCACCTCCCTGTGCAGCCATTCCAATGTCTGATCATCTTTTCAGTGAAGAAATTCTTGAGGTCCAAACTGAACCCCCCCTAACACAGCTTGGGGCTATGTCCTCGCATCCTGTCACTGGCTGGCTGGGAGAAGAGGCTGGCCCCACCTGGCTACACCCTCCTTTCAGGTGGTTGTAGAGAGTGATAAGGTCCCTCTGAGCCTCCTTTTCTCCAGACTAAACAACCCCAGCTCCCTCAGCATCTCCTCATAGGACTTAACTTACCCTCGACACCTCTCACCAGCTTTGTTGCCCTTCTCTGGATTTGCTCCAGTAGCTCAATGTCTTTCTTGAAGTGAGAGCCTGGAACTGGACAAAAGACTTCAGGTGCAGCCTCACCAGTGCCAAGTACAGAGTACAGTGCCATGTTCGATCACTTCCCTCGTCCTGCTGGCCACACTATTGCTGATACAGGCCAGGTTGCCTATGGACTTCTTGGCCCCCTTGGGTCACACTGGCTCATGGTCAGCCAGCTGTCGACCAGCACCTCCAGGTCCTTCTCTGCCAGGCAGTTTTCCAGCCACTTTGCCCCCAGGCTGTAGCACTGCATGGGGTTGTTGTGACACAAGGGCGGGACCCAGCACTTCTTACTGAACCACATACAATTGGCCTCGGCCCATTGATCCAGCCTGTCCCGATCCCTCTGCAGAGCCTTCCTACATTCAGCAGACCAACACTCACACCCAACTTTGTGTCATCTGCGAACTGACTGAGGATGCACTCAATCCCCTTCTCCAGATCATCAGTAAGGATGTTAAACTGGCCCCATTACTGAGCGCTGGGGAGCACCACTAGGGACCAGCTGCCAGCTGGATTTCACTCCATTGACCACCACTCTCAGGACCTGGCCATCCAGCCAGTTTTTAACACAGTGAAAAGTGCACCTGTCCAAGCCTTGGGCTGCCAGTTTTTCAAGGATAATGCCATGGGAGACTGTCAAAGGCTTAACTAAAGTCCAGGTGGACAACATCCACCTCATCTGCTAGACAGGACACCGGGTCATAAGAGGAGATCAGGTAGGTCAGGCAGGACCTGCCTTTCCTAAACCTGTGCTGGCTGGGCCTGATCCCTTGTTTCTTGTGTATGTGCCGTGTGAATGCACTCAAAATGTTCCATACGCATCCCTGGTACTGAGGTCAGGCTGACAGGCTTGTACTTTCCTGATCCTCCTTCCAATCCTTCTTGTAGATGGCCATCACACTGGCCAACCTCCAGTCATCTGGGGCTCCCTGAGTTAACCAGAGCTGATGATAAATGATGGTTTGGTGAACTCCTCTGCTAGTTCCTCAGTAGTCTGAGGTGAATCCACCCAGCCTCACAGACTTGTAGATATGTAGACTTCTAAGCCCATGAACATCTTAATTTTCCTTGTAGAAGCCAGATGAGCTAAGTGCAAGCATAGGTGTCCATTTGAACCCAGATCATCAAAGATCTTGATATAAATTAAAAATTGTTTAGGATATTGAGGATTTGTCTGCAAACATGGTATATGTCTGGTTTCAGCATGAGCAGGAATATAAAACTTTGTGCTGTTGTGGCATTAAGTTCAGTACAGGGAAGCTACTGTGATTAGTACTGGGGAATCTGGATAAACACTTCTTTGCCAGAAATTGCAGAGCTGCTGATAGTTCCATCTCAGTGTCAGCTCAGGGAAAGCTGGTACAGATTGTACTAATATGTGCTGCGATAACCCTTCTGTTCACAGTGGAGGATGTTCACAGCATAGGTCTGTCATAGGTCTATCATGTTTAACATGTCTAGTTATGTTTAATATTATGTATGTATATATATATAACTGAATTGTATATACATGTAGTTACACAGTTACTAGATACAGACATCTGTACAGATATAAATAACTTTCTGTTCTTGTATTTTCACAAAGAGATAGGTATATTCACAGTTAAGTTACTTTGATACATTTCTCAAATTCTGTTTTCATACCATTTGGATATGTCATAATTTAACCAAACAATCGAAGGTATTTTTATGAACATGAAAATGTGTATGCAATATTACAGCAAGTTTATCATTTTTTACCATGCAGACATAACTAATTATTTTATATGGATCTGTGGAGATCATTTGTAAGTATTTTTAAAGAGCTTAACCTTTTAGCATAGAATTAGTATAAAAAAATTTAGCCCAAAGATTGCTTTTCCCAGTTAGCAATTTCTGAAAGCAAGAGTTCATAATGGCAGTATTTCTTGTGTTCACTCCCTTTACAGCTTTCATAGCATAGCTTGGTAGCTAATAGGGGTGTTGCTAGCAACCCTAATACTTAGATGGCATAGCTTTTACCATTTTAATAGATTCTTACTTTTTTTTTGATAAGTTGTCACATCTACAGTGTTTGCAGCAGTTCTTTAATTTGGTGTAAGTAAACCCTATAGGCTAATAGTGTGTGTTTTGTAATATTAAATTCTCTTCAGCTTTGGCTGATATATAAACTTGAATTTTAGGATTCCCTTTCTTACTTGCAAAATAACTGTGGCCAACTACCAGAAAAAATTTGGAGTCAGACCAGACCCTTCAGCCAAAGAGAATGCTTGAGAGCCTTCTGAACTGCTGTATATTGGGAGGGGTGGGACTGGATCAGAAAAAAACCCAAGCTGTCCCGTTTTCAGAACTTGGCTTTATCCTACTCCTGACAAAACAGCAGAATGTCTGCAGAAGACATAAAGCGTGGTTCTTATTCCTGGTAAATGTTGCCCCATGTCCAGGCATTTATTTCTGGCATGCAGTTTCTTCCTTCTTTTCTTCCTCCTTCCTGCCTCTGCCACAAGCACCACATGGACATGAAGGTATCTTAATATTCCAACAAAGATAATGAGAGGTAGAGGAGAAAACGAGACTGGAGGGAGTAGTTCCATTTGCCAAGGGTAAAAAACTATTTTTTTGCTTGTTCCTTTAAAAGAGCAGGAACAAGAACAAGAACAGGAACAAATACTATAAAGCATACCAAAATTAGGAAATTCCAGATTCTACATTGCCTATGGTGTCTTAATTACTGCTTCTTTGTGTGTTCATAGTGTGCTATAATTTTTAATAATGTTACAGTAACTTTTATTATTTAGTCCTCAGGATAAACTTGGAAGACTCAGAAATGAGATTGCATATATAATATTAAATCTGCTGGGTTTAGATTACTGCTTCATTTTGCAATGTTAAAATCTTTTGCTCAACCACTGTATGTGAACGAATGTGATGAAATCTAATCAGCAAATATCTGGGAAAATAATATTTTAGAAATCTGTATTATGTTAGATGCATTTTATTTTCTTAAATTATTGTGCAGGAGTGCGAAAATTTATTTGATCAGAAAATACTGTTAATAACCAATAATGTTTAATATAGTGTATATCTATCTTTACCATTGTTGTGTCCATGCATGCAATGAAGACAAGAATATATAGTTATAAAATTCTAATATGATAAGTGCTATAAACAAAAGAAAATTTAGATAATATAATAGAACTCCTTTTATATAAAACCAATGTAACTCAAACTCATGGTGATGACTACTCTTATATTTGCATCCTTTACTGTGTGCAAATCAGACTTATAATTATCACATTATAATAGTTATCAACTTTGCACGTTTATTCCATCAAAGATTGCAAACTTCTTCATAGCATAGAGATTTTTTTCATTTTGTCTAATTCTCATTGTGATTCATACTATTTTTGCTATAAATTCTCCTGGCTAATTCTGTTCACATATCATGTTCTGTTTCTGTTTAGTAGGTCTAAAGAAGCAAACTGAGAAGTAAGAGAAAAGCTTCTGTGAGTTACCTGTCCTTTCTTATGACTCAAGCCCTTCTGACTGTTTTTAATATTGTAGCATTTTCCTTCTGCCTCTTCAGTTTGCTGGATGTTTGACTTTCATCTTACTCTGTCTGCAAAAGGGACTCCTTTAGCACATATTTAAAGAATATGACATGCTACCTTGCTTATGCACTCTTAAATGCTTCCAAATTACTTTTTGTTGTACCATCCTTCTTTCCACAAAAATGTTTTTTGTTTTTAAACCTAGTTTCTAAAGGGGGAGAGGTAAAGCTGAAGAAACTATGAGCAAGGCACTGTCATAAGAAATGTTAAAGGAGCTGAGATTATTGTGGTGTTGGGTAGTATGGAGGAGCATACAAAACTAGGAAACTCCAGTTAGGAATTCTCCCTATTATTGAACAATTTGTTTTGCTATATTGCCACTGTAGAAGTGTTTAAACTTGCCCTTAAAGGACTCTGTAACATGCCAAAGGGCTAACTAATCAGGAAAACGAGGGTGCTGGTTGCTCTTCTGTGGTTAAATACAGAGTTGTAAGATTTCTCACCAAATTTATTAAAGCTAAAGTATATTTGTTTCAAATGCGTTCATTTTTTGAAGCTGTATGAATAAATAAAGCACATAGGATGCATTTATGCTTTATTCTTTACTGTACTCTTTTTACAGCTATCAAGAAGTAATAAGTAATTACTGTTACAATCAAGAGGGTTTTTTTCTTCTGTTGCTTCTCTGTAAATGGAAAACTATTTGATGTGTATTTATATTATAGCTTGAGTGAGAAAAAGTTGTTGAAATCTTCACTTACGAAGTTAAATTATGTGGGTTTTACAAATGTTGATTTTTGAAAATCTCATATGCAATCTATATGCTGAGAATTCATGGGATCTTAAAAATAGTTATGACAAATTCTTATGTAAAAGTTTGATTGACTGAATTGCTAACTAAATGATTAAATAATTTTTCTCTAAAAATATTACTTCTAAAAAAAGGCAACTGAAATGGAACATAAGCAATAACATTTCTTTTTAGAAAAGCTATGTTACTTTTTGAAAAACTGAACCTTGACTAAACTTTCATTAGTTATATCTTTATCCTCCAAATGTAGATAATTTCAATTTTGGATCAACTTATTTTGAGAATTATAACTTCAACTTTTATTTTTCCCCTCATCAGACACACTGGAGTGTTCTAATAAAAAAAAAATTGTTGTCTTGAGCTAGTGTTCTAAGATTAGTTAATAGCCCTGACCAGCTTATAATATATATGTGTGTGTGTGAGAGATAGAGAGAGAGAATTTAGAGCAGATTGTTTTCCACTGTTTAGAGCTGAAGAGACTTGGAAGGTTTCAGAAATAGCTATCATATCAAAGAGCAATAAACTTTTTCATATGTATCTGGAAATAAACTGTATGCTGGATTTTTTTTTTTAACTTGAGCAATGTCCTTTCAATTTTCACCCACATTTCTTTAAATTAAGATGTTAACCACGTAAATTAATATCATAAATGGATATATCTCAGCTGAATTCATATTTATATTTATGTTGTTTTTGATTCTATTTGATATTTTATTGTAAGACTACCAATTAATTATATAGAACTGATTTTCCAAGAAGAAGGCATACATGCATATCTCTGTATTTGAACACATGGTATTTCCTTAATTTATAAAGGTTACAGAAGTTAACACCATGCATAATAACACCTATGCAACTCAAGGCTTGAGACATATGACTGTCTCTGGTTTTGAATCACTGGTTTGGTTATACTATTGCTTTGTTAAGAATAATGATTATTTTGAAAAATGAAATGTTTTTCTGATACTTCACTGTCTCTAAAAGATTAAAAATAAATCCAGCAAACATCCTTAAATTAATATTTTTCACTTTTATGAATCCTTGGTATCTTGAGGGTGCTAAACAATTGACCGTTGAATGGCTTTTTCTTTTGATATAACATTCTCAGGTGTTGAGTCAGAAAAAATAAGGATTATTTACTTAATTCTGAATTTTTCTACTTCTAATATCTCAATGTAGCTATTCACGTATCTCTCCGTGAGAAAGAATGAACTTCAGTTACTCTGTAGATGTAATTTCAACTTGCTGTTTTATAGCAATTCTTCAAATACTCATCCAGACAAATCTGTTCTTGAAAGCTTCTTGAAGGCTAATTATATATCCTATATTGAGATGCATGTTATGTCAATGAAAAAACTGTAAATCAGGACATAATTATGAAGTTTAGTAGCTCTAGAAAAGCAGAAAGAAGAAAATTAAGGCGTTTTTTTCCTAATGCAGTTACTGTTCTTCTTAAAGTTCTGTGATTAGCTTAACTGGGATAACCCTGGTAGAGATTTATGCAAACCTATGAAAGATTAATGCTGATTTCTATAGATTTTTGTATTTAGTAAGCTGCCATAAAACACACAATTCACTAAAACATTTCCCGTTAATTTGGTGTGGCATGACATGACTTATCCTCACATGTAAAATGTCATTGTAATCATATGTTACTGGGATTTATTCTTCCTGATCCAGTCACAAGAGAAATATAACTGATTGGCACTTTTCCAACAATACAGCCTTGGTCTTGAGTCAGATTTACCCTGTGATGATGATTGTATAACATTTCTCTTTCAAAACCCCTGTGGTTTTGCATTGCCTCTTGAGCCTGGTACCAGCTGTTTGATTAGGCATTGAATCGTCAAGAGGCTTTGCAAATCTCAATAATGGGTATGGAATGCAATCCTGAATTTTAGGCTCTTGTTCCCCAAGGAGGAACATGGAATCCGCAGCTTAAGCTCTTACACTAAGCTCCCTGTATAGCATCTTGAGGATAACTGCCATAAAAAGATGAAACTTATGTTCTGAATAGGTGCCTCTTGCAATCGGAAATATGAAACATATGGTATCATACAGTATCACATCAACTTATATTTGTCATCTTTGGCTTACAAGTGCAGGAAGGTACCCTCATTCACTTGAAGTTAAAAGATTGAAAGATCTTTTTCAGAGAGTAATCAGTTATCAGTATTCTTTGAACAAATGAAGTTGGGACTTGCTCCTGTGCCAGTGCTACAGCTGCCATCCTCTATCTAATAAACTAGTGTTTAGAGGCTTTTGGCTAACAAGCAAAAAGTCTAGGTTGGATTCTCTAGAAGAGATTCAGGTTCACTTCTTACAAGAGCCTCCATATGTACACATATATTCTTAGCCTTTTCTACTGCTTTCATGTCAAATAGGAAATTGAAAACAATGAAAGGAGTTCAGCTTTTACTTTCGAGAGGAGCTGCTTTAGCATGATAAATTGGCAGAAATGTAATCCCTCTTTTCCCTGAACATGAATATAATTTTTTCGTTACTTAGTGCATGAAAACAGTTTAGCATAGCTAGATAGAAGGCAAGAGAGGAAAAGAAAACATTGCAGCAAGAATAAGGCTATTGTGGCCCTTGCTAAAATACATTTTAGTTAGAAGAGGGGTGACATCCTGAAATGGATGCAAACAAATTTACTTACTATATTACTTGAGTGTATTTCAAAGTAAGTTTCTTTTATCTCATCTCAAAGCAGAGTTAACATTCATTTCCCCCTCAGTGAAATGCAAACTTATAATTGCTGGTTGAAAAAGAAGGCCAAATTGTTACAACAGGTTTACTATAGTATTTTCAGCCCCAAAGAACAGTATTCTATCATTCTCACTTTGTTAAATACTGAACACTGCAAGAAAAAATGTCAAAATATAATTTAAGTACAGTGTACATTTTTATTGGTTTTTAGTTTCAGAATATACTGATAAAAAATTTTCACATCACAGTTACTTGTGAACACTTACATTATCAGTTATTAAAATAAATTATGATAGTGTTTTCTGTTGATGGCAAACAGAAATGTTGTCGAAAATATATACTGTTTTAGAGCTTGGTTGGAAGAATCATGTCAGAAGAGTCAGCAGTCACTACTGCATTCGCCATGTCATTTATTTTTATGAATTTCAAGTACATATTTGAAAGTAGTTTAATAAAGTTTTTTGCAGTAGAAGGACACAATGTGATGCTAAAAGAATCATAATTTTTTTTTTTTTTTTAGTAGTAACAACCAAAACAGCATACTCTGTATAAGTAGATTTTAAATGTTACTCTTGCCATGTCAGCCAAGCAAGGAAGTCTGCAAAACAGAGCAGAAAGCAGGTTCTGTAATAATTAGCTCTCCATTTTCTGAGGACTTTTTTGCTTTCATCCATGTTGTATTATGTAGTGGTATCACCAGCAGACTGATACCAGTAGCCTTCAAGAGATTATGATCAATCAAATTTAATAATACGTACAAAACAGTCTCTATACAGTGTGAGTAGATCTATGGAACATTATCATTGTGTTTAAAAAACATTATCATTAGGCTTGGAGTACATCAGCACAGCAAAGAAATTAATGAGTATGTCAAGTGAGGTACTGTGGCAGAGCAGCACTTGTTGAACAAAGATGGGAATTCAGGGTGTTCCAGTACGTTGCTGGAACTGCCGTTATCCTCTGAGCTTTGGTTTTCATTATTTTCTTGAAGCTACACATCCCAAATAAAAAGAAAGTCCTAATGTTTATGCTAAGTTGCTCTCTAAATCCACTCATCATTTTAAAATGGGTGAAATCAAAGGTGTCATTCACTAAAAATGTTTGGATTTTGTTTTGCAGTGATCAGTAACAGTGAGAAATTAACCATTTCTCCTGAGTTTTGTTGTTTACCCTAGAGGCAGAAGAAAAATCAAATGTATTTTAATTTATATTATTTTCCCAAAACTTAAATGCCCTTGGTTAATAACAATATATGTGACAGCATAGGATAGCTCTACTTTCAATCTGTTACAAAGATCACAGAAGCATTAAATGTTAGGACTCTAAGATGTTTCCTGAGGGATCAAGAAATCTGTACTTTTCTAAAGACTGACCTATCACCTTGAAAAGCAGCCATGAAGGAGAGCTGCAAATGCAAGACCACTGTCAGGTCAACCTGTCGTAGTGCTGACAGCTCTCTGATATAAAACCCAATTTACAGTTTAAGAAGCACATCCATTATCCTTCTGATTTTAAAATATAACATACATCAGCAAAATGATAAAGTGCTTAAGAATTATGAAAGTCAAGGACTATTTCATATCAGACAGTCACAACCTTTTTTGCATATTACTGATTAAAATTGCAGTGAATTTTAATATTCATGTGTGTCTTTATTTCTTCCAGAAAGTTAAGGGTTAACATCAGTTGAACTTCAATCATTGTAATTCTACTTGTATTACACTGTTTGGATTAACCAGACGTTCTATTACATTACTCTTTATAGGAGTTGAAGAGGCTTTTGGAAGTGTGGATAATTTCAGACAAAGTGATGTGACATTTTTTGGGAAAAAGTAGTGTCTTTTTGATCCTAATGGAAAAAAAGCAAACAACAAGCCATATTTTTCCTAGCATTAGGTTTAAGGTTCATCTCCTTTTGTAATTTGGAATAGAATAAAATTTTTACATTTTCTGTGTAAGGAGGATCTATACTGTCTTCTACTTAAGAAAGTTTCAGTTCTTGAAAATGGAAAGTTTAAGGCATTACTGAATGGTCAATAAAAATGAAAGGCATATTAATTTTTTTTTACTTGATTACCCTAATGGATTTCAATGTTACATTGGATAACCTAAACAAAACACTGATTATTTTACTGCAATGTCCACCAAGGCTGATGGAAAAAGAAGATTATGGATTTCTAGTATCAAAGCTGCTTTTACTCTTTAGAACAGTTTCCAATGTTGCCTTACTTATGAAATTTTATAATAGCTGTTTTAACTTTGCCTATATTTTATCATACCTTTTTCTTTTATTGCTTGGTAGAGTTGCTTAGTATATAACTCTTAATTCTGCAGAAATACTGGGAATGAGATTGCCTAAGTACATTTTTAAAACTTAGAAGTTTCTTAAGAATAAATATACTATTAGTTTCATATTTTTAATGTGCTTTTGATTTTTCCAGTGATTGTCCAATCTGCTTGTAAACTATTTGCATTTCTTTAAACTAGTAGGCCTGTAGATTCCAGAAGGGCTCTAAAATCTTGTCTGCATTTTGGTTTAATTTAACTTCTACTGGTAAGTGTTTTAAAGTCATTAATCTGTGCTCTGATCAGTGAGACTCCATAAGATAAGAGACAGCAATCTAATTTTTAAAGTTGAAATACATTTCATTGATATTTCTAAAGTTTCAGAAGATCTTCAGATGGAGTAATTTATGAAGACACAAAATAATTGTAATTTCAGCCAAATCATAAAAAATCTGTTATGTTTATTTAATATGTGTTTGCTGTTACTCTCTGTATTTTCACTAAGCATTTCCTTGTTCCTTGAAGACAGTGAGATAGTATCTGATTTATTTTATGTATCAACAAAATTAAGGATGCTTATAATTTAAAAGAACTAAGAAAAACACTTTTTAGCCAGGTAATCTAAATCACATTTTAACCATGTAGTCTCTGGCAATATTCTTCTTTAAGTTATAATACATATAACTGCGTCAGTTTTAATAAGGACATTGCAATAATTGTCACATAGGTTCATGTACAATGTGCCTATCTTCAGGTTAATCACTTTCTAGGAAAAGCTGCTCTAAAAAAGTGAAAGGAGCATTGTACCTGTACCTGAATTTAGCTAACAGGAGGCAGCCCTATGTAGTTAGCCATTTTTGAAAGTAATCGTGATGCTGAAAGAAGGTCATCTACCACAGATAGGCTTTAGCTTGAATTTTACTAAGAATTACAAGGAAACAGACATTCCTTTGAAGTAGGTTTTTTGTTGGTTGTTTTTCACTTGTTTGGTACTTTTTGTATTTTGCTTTTTTGATTTTCTTTTTTTGGGAGGGTTAAATATAATACAGCTTTCTCGGAATTAATGTAAAAAAATCTATTCAAAAAATTGAATTTGATACATTTTTAATTTCATGCAAATTTTGAAAATTCTGTGTTATTTTTCTAATGATTGTTTGAGGGAAAAAACATTCTGAGCAAATACTATAACTCTTACAGATTCTAAATTCAAAGTATTTAAATACTAAAATGTAAAATTTACTTTGAAATTTCCAAAAGTTACTCTTCCTATAAAGCAAACTTTGTAATTTTCAGTAAGGTATAGGCTCTTTCCTGGCAATAGAGTTGCTTAATTTTTGTGATTTCCCAAGGCTTCCTTACATGGCTTGTTTGAACTATTACATGTGTTCCAAAAACTGTATTTTTTTACAGCTCAATGTAAGGTTATACAGTCTGCAAGCAGGAAATGCAGGCCAAATGTGCAGAGTAGGGTCTATGTGTTGTAAAACAGGGAATGAAAAAAAATCACCTATTACTATGGTGAGAGCGGTAACAGCAGTGGTAAGCAGCAATGGGCTGTGGCCTTGTGTATAATAGACTAAACAAGGCTTATAGAGACTGTATGTAAATAATTTTATTCATATATAATAACAACATTTGGGAAAAGGTCATGAAGATAACTTCTTGCATTACATGTAAATCCATTATACTGCAACACATATTTATGCAAGACATATTTAAAAGGAATTTTTACCTGATTTTTTTGCATTTTAGATTTTTTCAAAGTATAATTATTCTAGAAAAATTATTGTTATGTGAATGCTTCCCTCCTAGATGTGTTTCCATATGGACTTAAGGTGAAGGAACTTTAAAAGAAAAAATTGTTCTAGACTAATTAGTGCATAATGAAATATTTTGGAAAATTTCCAGCTCTAGATGGGTGTTGATGATGTACCCTGCAGACTTGGTCCAGAGGCCACTGGATTTAATTCCACTTGCTTCAATGAAATTTCTTTCAGAACTACTGAGCCAGCTTTTAATATTTACCAGAGTAGATAGAGTTCAGGCAATTAGCAATTGAATAGGATTTAATGGGCATTCAGATGATTTATCGAGCTCTCCAAAGTGTTACATAGATTGAGTTTCTTTGTAGTTGTCTTGTTCCAGAGTGGAGGAGATATCCCTCTCATTAATGTGTGTCCGCCTTGCAGGAAACATTTCCACCAGCTTCCAAAGCAGCAGTAAATCTTCTTTTCTGCAACTATGGTTCCATGAGCAGGTGAGCTCATATAACACTTTGCTGCTGCCAAGAAATCTTGACTGTTTATAATTTTTTTTCTCTCCTGGTCTTCATTTTACAGCTTCTTTTCTTGTATCATCTCTCCTGTTCCTCTGACACTAGAGTAAGGTGATTTGGCTTGCTAAGCCAGCAAAAAACTATCAACTTTTTTCTCCTAGGTTAGTTTTCTACCAAATTATTCAGCTGAATCAGCTCAGGGAACACTCACAAACATGTCACCCAGTAAAAGTCAGACGCTGGGAGTGTATGTTGGGTAGCAGGGAGTGGAGAAAAAGGAAACTCTACCTTTAAGCAGTGGTGAGATGTTAGATCAGCTCATTGTGTAGGAATGTTGTGATAGCAAAGCCACTGTTGAAGTTTGCACTTGACAGTGATCCCTTGAAGATATACTGGCAGGCGTGATTGCCTACTTCAGGCAATGGAGCTAAGGGTCCAATGTATAGGCTTTTCTATAATCACACCTAAAAATTAGAAAAAAGAGGTCTATTAGGATTAATTCTTTATTAAACCCATTTTATTTAGAATGAATTCTTTATCCTCTAGAGGATTCTTGATTCTCTTCTTTGTGATACATTCAGTTTTTACTTGGTGTTCTGTTCAGGTGTATTGGGCAAAAATGTTCAGGCTGTGGGTGTATGCATTCTCTCCCTTTTTCTTTCTTATGAAGTTTTACATTCATCATAGTTCTTTTGTGATATAGTTTGCAATATAATATATACTGTATGGAATATATCTGTAGTCTACTATTTATTCTATGCTGTTGTCATTATCTGGTTAAATACTTACTTTTTTATTTTTCCATTCCTAATGCACTGGGGTACATAAACCAGAGTGTTGGACATCATGAAGTATTCTCAATGTTATTAACTAAAAGCAGGAGAATTATTACACTGATAAGTATTTAATTTCTTTTGTATTTCTTCCTCATATTTACTGTTTCATGGATAATTAAAATTTTTTTTTTAGCTTTTTTCCTATTAGGAAATAATCTATTTCTCAATAAGTCAACATTCTCAGTATTTTCTCTAATATTACTATCAGATTATTTAAGGCTCTCATATTTTCTTTAGAAATAGCTTTTTCAGAAAAATTTTAATCTGCTTATTTTGTTAGATTTTACTCATCTCCCAGTCATGATTGGATTTTTAGGAATAACCCCAGGTTAGGTATTCTTCCTTTTTAGCATAAAAGTACCGGTTTTTTTCTGAGCCATTTTCAAAAAATCACTGTGAGCATTTGTAGTTCCTGTATTTTTCCTGTAAAAATGTAATTTATTATTCATTAATTAAAATGTCTTTAAGCTGTTTTAATGAACTTCAAAGTTTATATCGCAATACTACTGCAATATTCCACGTTCCCTTCCTGCTTTGGCTACAGCAAGCCCCATGAAACTAATGAATCGATGAAGATGTAGGAGGAGAGGAAAAGGCACAAATCAATCATACCACAATTCTTCAGTCTTGAGTGTTTATCAGAACACTGCATTTCAGACAGTTTTAGTCATATGCCATCAATAATAATTACTGCAACATTGCTGATTCCAAAAAACATTATTGCTTTTGCAATGTTAAGGGAAGATTTTCTTCAAATTTGGGCACTGGGATGTTCTTCAATTAGGAAGTGGTCACAGCACCAAGACTGACAGAGTTCAAGAAACGTTTACACAATGCTGTCAGGCACATGGTGTGACTCTTGGGAATCATCCTGGGCAGGGCTGAGAGTTGGACTCAACAATCCTTGTGGGTCTCTTCCAACTCAGCATATTCTGTCATTCTCTAAAATTAGTTGGAACTTTATGCTGCATTTGTCTTGGAGCAAAGATATGTGGTCACATATTTTATTTTCACAATAATTTGTTTCTCAACACCAAATGTTATGTACAGTCATGTTCCTGTGTTTATTCCTTAGCATGCAGAAAGGCTAAGGTGTTAAGCAGCATAAAATTTTACTGATACTTCCCTTGTGTATCAGGTTTTTCCTATAAGTGAAAATAAAGCAAGCTAGAGAAAGGGTAACTTCTTTGTTTTCTGAGATTACCTTATCTATATGGCTTTCAAATCTTTGAAAAATGTGCATTACTGTACTACTGTTAATGGTGTAATTGCAAATTCATAGCATATTACTACTAGAAGCTATATAAAAGTACAGGATCTGCTGATGTCATTGTACATCATTTCAATATGAGTAGCTCAAGGTTGTTGTATCTGTACCTTTAAAACTCTTAAATGCATCTTATGCACATAATAGAACTATTTGAAGGTAATTATTTCACTGAAACAGAAAACTACAGAGCTTGGAGGAATATTCTGGCAGGCTATTCTCAGCTGCAGAAATGGTGTGGAAATACATCTATCACATAGTGATAATTGCTAACATTTTATTTTCATTTAGTCTTTGTCCCTATGTGAGAATATTTTATTCTGATTCCTTTTGTCTGCAGTTTCATTATGTCTAATCCAGTTTATAGGTTGGCGTGATAGATAATGACCCTTTTCTTCCAAGGTTAAAAGAGAAAACGTGGGAAAAAAAATATGAAAATATATTATTATGTCACTGAGATGTACTTACTGTTAAGATTTTAGATGTCAACACTTCCAGTAGTTTTGAAAATAGGTTTTACCTGTCATCTAGCTCTGTCTTTGCTCTAATTTTGTTTTTTCTGGATTCACTATGCAGTGACTCAATATGGTTTTGATCTTCACAGAACCTATACCTTTATGAGTGCATTCTCTCTTTTTCTGCTTACCTGTTGAAACTGGCAAATTCACTAAAAAATTGTGCATGGAACCATATTTTTTGGCATTGGCTTTTTACAATTCTTTTGGCTAATTGCACCTTTTTTTCCTTTTACATTTTTTTAATTTTTAAAAATATATGTAAGCTTCTTTGAAATTTATTCCATATTCTTTCAGTAGTAGATTCTGTTCATTGACGAACTAAAGAAAACTGACAACTGAACGTTCAGAGTTTTTTATGTAAGTGCTCTTGAGTTTGATAATCTGGTTGCCCGCTAATGATCCTTGGGATGAAAGTTGTTCTGCAACCCATCTGGGGTATGCAGGGAGTGGGTCAATGGTTTTTTTCTGGATCTCAGTAAAAGAAATGCCTGACAACAAAGGACATGATAAAATAGCTATTTTAATAGGACAGAATAAAAAGATTTATACAGACAGCAAATAAATCTTATGTCCTTTCAGATGCTGGTAACCCTCCTTTTATTCAGCATTAAACTGGCCTCAAAGTGGATTTTCCACTGACACCTCACTAGGTTTTAAAAATGCTGGTTTTTATTATGTTTATACATTTTTCTGTTTATTTTTTGAGATATTAGGACTTCATGTTTCTGAAGAAGACCTATCTAAAGATTTTAATATATGGCCTCTGATATCTGATCTGTGCCAATATCAGCTGTGATTAGTTTGATAATCTCTTATAGCCTCTTTAATCCTTTCTAAGACCCTTTATTATTGCAAACTCCAGTGTCTGACATCAATGTTTTTATTATGCCACTTACAATCTGGTTTAATTTTGGAAATGAGTTTTTCTGATTGCATGCTCTGCCTGTGCATCTTGGCAGTTTTCTTTTGTGGCAACAGTGTATAATCCTAAGCATCTTTTGTTGAGATTTTTTTGAAGTTGTGATTTTACCAGTAACCATATGATTAATTTCTTCCTTCTTTTATTACTAGCTCAAAATTGTTCTGATTGATAAATATAAAGCAAAAGGTGACTGATCACATAAACCTGAAATTTTAGAGCTCATTTTTTTCATGAATAAAGGAAATAATTCATAGAAAGTAATTTGCTCAATGAGTTTAAATGAGTTTACCTTCTCTTGTTTCAAAATTGTTTATGAGACTGTCTGAATTCCCTCACTCTTATCTATTGTACTGATTCATTGTGTAAAAATTTCAGCAATTTGGAAATGAGTTTTTAATGTGGATATTTGGTTTATAATAAAACACAGTTTGAGTTAGGTAGACTTTCTAAGTAGTCTCTTCAATCCATCTAAGTCAATCATATATTGGAAGACCATCTTTTCTTTTGAAAACAAAATTATAATTCAGAGTAGAATCACTATACTCAAGACTTCGAAGAGTAACTTACAACTGCGGCTATTTTGTACTGGAAAATAAAACATGGTATTGCAAGCACTCAGGGACATAAAATGCAAAATGTAATATATGATCAGCTGGAGATTTTCATTGTTTTCAGTAATCTCATAAATTCACCAAGAGAGCTCGTGTTAGATGGATGGGTACCAAGTAATTTTGCATTGCACTAGAGTTCTTTTACACAGAAAAAAGTGTCCCAGAAATGTAAATGTTGTCCATACACCTTACTAGAAACCATTTCCGTGTAACTTTGTAGAGAATTCAATATGAAAAAAAGGATAGAAAAATTGAGCTAAATGTTTCCAACCAGTAAAATTAAAAACTATCAGGAGGTTGCTTAGTCTGGAGAAAAGGAGATTTAAGATACACCTTATCACTCTCTACAGCTACCTGAAAGGAAGGTGTAGTGAGGTGGGGGTCAGTCTCTTCTCCCAAGTAACAAGCAACAGGACAAGGGGAAACAGCCTCAAATTGGACCATGGGAGGTTTGTATTGGATATGAGCAAAACTTCACCAAAAAGGTTGTCAGGTCCTGGAACAGGCTGTCCAGGGAAGTGGTTGAGTCAGCATACCTGGACAGTAATATTGAGAAGACATGAAGATGTGGCACTTAGGGGCATTGTTTAGCGGTGGACTTAGAAGTGCTGGGTTAAGGGCTGGACTCAGTGTTCTTAGGGATCTTTTCCTACCTTAATGATTTTTTGTTTCTATTCTATGATTAGCTGCAGTACTTTTGTCTGACTTCCATCAATGTTAGTAGTTGCTTTCAGGTGACAGCTGAACTGCAAATACTGTATGATTCAAAATTAAATACTTCTTAAAAGGTTAATAAATTTGATAAGTAAATAATAGTTACTGCCCACCTGTCTTTCACATTTTTACTTCACAATTAGCCACCCATCTTTTCTTTCTGAGATAGTGTAATTGATATGTATCAAATAAAATTTTCAGATTTTTTTTCTCAATTTCTGTCTAAATTTGAAGTTGCAGTTTCTGTTACACAGCTGAAGGAGAGCTTCTGTTTTGATTTTGTTGGTTGTATAAATTAGTCTAATGTTATTCACCCTATCTGCAAATCTTATTGCTAGATTCTTTATATGTTGATTCCATTTGTCAAGGAAAATAGAGCTAATAAAAAAATAAATAATTGTAATAGGTTAGAAACAAAGTTTTTTACTACAGACCTTAAGTATCTTTCAATGATTATTAATGCATAATGTTCCATTACTATGGTCTCTTTTGGTTGATCCTCAGTTCTGCAAAGAACTCGTGCTTATCTTGTGGTAAGCTGAGTGAGTTCAAGAAGAAAAGATGGATGAGGCCTAATGTTTTACTGCTAGTTTCCAGTTGACACTCTGCTGGGGTTTCAACTGTACATTTTACTGGAAAGAGCATTTCTTTTGCCCAAAAAGTTGGAGAAAACTATGAAAATTAAAATAAATTTTGCCATGTAGAGAATCATGCTCAAATTGCCAATTGTCTTTCAGTATCCATGTTAGCTTACTGAAAACTGGCTTCTCTGCCAGAAAAAAAATGACATATGTAGCCTTATGAGAGCAAACGATAGGATGTTGTTCAGAATAGCCAGATACCTTGCAGTCTTCATCCTAGTGTCTGTGTTTATATCTAGCAGCAAGATGGACACTGAAAGATGATCTGTTTAAATGACCCCCAGCAAAGATTCTAAACTGAGGGGGAACATCACATCTATTGGAACTCTGTTTTCAACGCTTCTTCAAACAGTCCTTCATTTTCTCCATATTGGAAAAGCTTCTTTTGTAATAATGAAGGCTTTTTTTTTTTTTTTTTTTTTTTTTTTTTTTTTGCATTGTATGTGGAAAAATAGTACTGTGAGATCAAAGGAAAAAAATTTTAAAAACTTCCGTATCTCAGAGCCTTAATTCTTTTTCATTTGTGTTCATGGAATAACTGCTTTCTGACAAGCTCTTAGTTTTTCTAATTGATTCTCTTGCAACTTATGTGGAGTAAAATTATTTGTATTTCTGTTCTGGCACTTAAAAATCTAACTCCTTTTCCTTTAACTCCACCTACAACTAGATTATGTTAACTGTGTTTTTTCTATCTTTTCTATCTTACTCTCAAGAGTCTGCTAGGTCCCAACAGAATTATGCTTTGTGATACTGAAAATTGAAACTTTTAGTGGAATTTTTTTTTTCTTTCCTACTGGTTGGTTTATTTTAAAATATTGTTCTTTGTGAATAAAACAATAGAAATGTTTTTACTTTGATTGGCACGGTCTTTAAAGCATGATCTCTATGTCTTGAAGTTCGAACTAGGAGTTTGAAAATTAATTCTCTTCACCAAGAGATGCTGGTCTGAGAGGCAAGGATATACAGAGTTAGAGTAGACATAAGTACCTGTATCAGGAAATGAAGCCTCAAAAAAATAATTGAAGCAATCGATAGTCCAGATGTGTCTCAGGAAAAGAGAGTCTGAACTTTCTGGCAAAATGTAAATTTTAATAATAAAGCACTTAAAGCTCTTTAAAAAAAAATAAAACTTAATATACAAGGATTGCATCTAGTAGCATGGTAAATAAATGCTGTTACCTCTGAATTACAGCCTGGGTCACCTGCATTCTCCATCAGTTGCTGCATGGAGATCCAATAGCAAAGCCTCCAGGGCAGCGTCACCAGATGAAGCAGCCTGTGCAATTTCTTTGAGCTACAGAAAAATAGTGTATGTGAAACCAAGAATTTGTGATTAATTCAATTAAAATCCTAGCAGTTTGATTAAAAAAAAATCAGTCTAGGTAAGAAGATACTTACACATACAGTCAAATTATCCAATTATTGCTGCTTATGCCCAGTAGTGAAACTATTGAAATTATACACACAAGCTTTCTAGCGTCTGTGCCTTAAGCTGATGTTGTGCTCACCCTTCTACTGCATGTCTGGGTTCTGAAGTCAATGAAGTACTAGTCCTCCTTGAAAGAAAGAGTTATGCAAAGTGATCAGCATCCCAGCTTTTTTGATAGGAGAAAAGCAATGGTTTGTTGGTGATTTTTTCCCCATAATGAAGGGCTTCACCTTGGGTATGTTTGGTATCAGATTTATATATAAGCTAACAGAGCTGACTTTTTCTTCCTTGCCACATTACATCCAAGTCTACTATAAATTATATGGTTTGCATATGTTTTATACTTGTTCTTGTCTGCTTGGGGGGGTGTTTAAATCTATCAACATACAAACTTTTTTATTCTTTATTGTTTTTACAAAGTGGTGATAGTGATTCAGTAATTTTAATGAAATTATAATGGAAACTATATTAAGCATACAAAAAATATGATTCCCTGAGACTCTGCCTATCTTCCAAGTTTAGTGAAACTCAAGAAAGATCTTTTTTTACTATTGCATTGTTCTGTGTAGATGTAGCAGTTTGTTCCTGGTGGCACTAGATTTTCTGATGCACTCTGGTCCTCCTTAAGGATCTAGGAGTCAATAAATAAGAAATGGCTAGTGGAAGTTTCCTATTTCTAATTACCAACATTAGTAAGTAACCTATTTATCACTCTAGTCTATAATGTATACTTTTAAACTCTTAATATGCATAGTTGTGAGTTGTGGGGTTTTTAGAACAATTACTTTTGACTAATGTATGGAGACAGTAATATTTCACTTTGATGTACCTGTACAATATTGATACAATTTTGCATTTGGGAGTTTTATTAATAATTTTATTATTAATGCCCTTTCCTAGATGCTATGTAGAGCAGTTTCATCATAGTTCCACCTTAATTTATTTTGGTTTTTTTATTTCTTTGATGAATTTCAGGAATAACTGGTGCCCTATTTTGGTACCCTGGAGGTCAAGATACTCATCTTCACTATGAAAATCTTAAGATTTTTTAGGTTGCACTGGAATTGATGCATTTGGGTTATGTTTTCAACTAAAACAATGTTTTCAAGGGTTCTAGAACCACATACAAGAAATAAGATATAAATAACTTTATTAGAGCACTCCCCTTGAAACTAGATAACTTCATTCCAGTCCCTGCTCAGGATACCATATATACCATATAAAACTGCATCAGAACATGCTAGGAAAAAAGCATCCCAGTACAGTGAAGTCCCATAGATAAGGCATTCTCTTTTTTTCTGCCATACCACTTGTTGGTAAGGAGTCTGTACACCGTAAATTGGTGGTGTCAGTTTAAATTGAACTGAGTATAAATGTGTATGTTACAACACAAGAAAATGGGATGAATTAGACATAATTTGAGGGAGAAATGGCAAAATGTCTAAAAGAGCCACTTCTATTTTGCACATTATGTATACTTTTCAGTTTCTTCTAAGTAAAAATTATCCTTGTTAAGTTTTTAGAATCTTCAAATCACCAAAAATGAAAGTACTCATTACTTTTTATGTGTTCACTGTCTAGGTAGTTAAGGCTACTTTGCTGATAATATATACTGAAGATGCCCTGTTTCTGTCCTTTGTCTTTCACCTAAGAGTATGTTCATGCTTCCTGGTAAGCTCAAAACTGAGGAAGGTTGGAATTCTGCTCCACTAGCACCCTAGCAATCAGCTCTGGAAATTATGAGGAGTATAAGAACAGGAAATAATGATGAGGAAAAGAACATAGGTAGTTGGTCATATTTGCTAGAAGATAAAGAAAAAAGCTCTACATCTGCTGTGGGGATGCTTTAAGTATAAAGAATGAAGTGAGCTCTCAAACTTTTTAAAAACCATGTTTTGACTAGATAGAATATGCCTTCCTATGCAAAAAATATGCCTGAGAATATTCCTGTGAACCATAGAAAAACTTAGGTCAATCTTCTGTGTTATTTCAAGTGTAAGTGGAATAAAAGATGTATGCAATAATGAAAAAAATTATGCCTAGCTAAATCTATAATCACATAAATATATAGGACAGGAAGGCCAGCAAGCTGCTGAAGTGACATTTTAAGGTCTAATTATCTTATGCGGAAAGAAACTGAGGAAATTACAACCGAAGCAGTTGGACAGCCTATGGCAGGGAATGATCACAATGGTAAAAAGAATCTGTCTCAGACTCCTTTCCAAAATGGCAAAAATAGCCCCCAAACCCCTATTAGTACTCTCCAATCTAATCAACTTACTGAAAAGAGAGAGAGATTTGTAACGTTTTGAGGCATTTTTGGTAGCATGACAGAAACGATGGAATGCAAGAAACAGTACTAAGATTTTAAAAAATGGGGCAGGCTTTGACATTCAACAAGAAGAGTTAATCTAGCTGTATTTCACTACACACCTGAGACATCATGATGTCCAAACAGTTATCAACTCCTTCCCAAACAGTCTGTTAAAGAATCATGGTAAAATTCATTGTACATTACTTTCAGATACTTCTGAAGAAAGTTCAGCAGTTTCAGGAAAGAAAAAGGGGGGGCAGAGCTTCAGTAAAGGTCTTAAGGAAAAAGGCAACTAGATAGAGTTTAAGCCATTTCTTAAGTCCTATCACACATAAATGGAACAATTCTAAAAGAAAGCATAGGACTTGACACTGGATAGATTTAAAACTTTTCACTGATGATTAACAAATATCAGCATATGATTGCCAGACTAAAAAGTGTTAAAAAGTATGAAGATTATAACTTTATGTAAAGAATTCTTTTTAAAATTAACAAAAGGGTCCCCCATATCTTCTAGACCTCAAAGAGACGACACAATTTTCACTGCCCTGAATATTGGGCAGATTGATGTAGCCTACAGTAACCATGCTGTATGGATTAAAGATGCTACTTAAGAACTTCATTATGAGGAACAGGTATATTCAATAAATAGAAATGGTAATAGGATCCTACAGACTAAAGAGTTCAAAATTTTTTGTTTAAATATTTCACATGTTCTGGTCAAGATTAATATATTTCCATGCAGATTTAGTAGACTTCAATAACAGTATAACTTCCAGTTGCTCTGAAATTATTAACATCAATGTAATAAAACTTTATCATTACTTTTATGTATGAAAAATTATAGTTCAAGTAAAAGGGCTGCAAACGAACAGTCTAGGTAGTTATGGAGATTGAAACAAAATATCTGGGGAATATCAGTTACTATAGAAAGTGATTCATCCTGCATTTGCCAATATGAAAAGCATTTCAAATAACAAAATTATGAAAGTAAGAGCATTATGACTTGTGAAAGATGCATTTGTCCCTTCACAGTAACAACCCAGCTACTGCCAGCATCTGTGAAGAAATATCCTGTGAGTTCTCATTTTCACTTGCATCCTACAAATCTGACTTCTGATATGAGACAAAACAGACTCTTTCACCAAGGAAAATTTTACCTCTTCTTGGGAGATTTTTTTACGTCTATGCCAAGCAGACAAGCAGAGATTGTTGAAACCTTTTCAATTGCATATAATATGAATTTAAAACTATTTGTCTCCTACTAGTGTTCCTCTTGTGAGGGAATGATTTGAATTTAACATCAAAGAAATCAACTGATCAGCTGTCCCTGCAAAAAGGACATATCTTAGCAGGTCACTAATACCTTTATCAGCAACAGTAGCACTGAAGGTAAAAAAACTTGCCATAGAGTAAAATAGCTAGCAAGAAAAATTTAGAAGGCTTCCAGATTTAGTGCAATTGACACCCTGGAAAGCTTTGTGAAACTAACAAAGCAAGACTATATCTGGACTGGAAGGAAAGAAATATATTAGTAGAGAAATATATTAGCAGTTGTCACTCTTCTCCCTTTGCATCAAAGGAAATTGCTTGGCAAGCATCAGGAGAGAAATCTAAATTATATGAAATAGTTGCACTATATTCCAGCAGAGAATAAGAGATGAAGGACCTTCCAAGAACAAAGTGCTGTAGAGCAGTTTGTAACATAGGCACATCTGTCTTACTAAAACAGCTTATCTCTTCCCAATCAAAAATAACATTTCTGAGGTGATGAAATAGAGTAATTCTGCATGCAGCTTATGACTTACTTTCTGTAGTATCTCAAGGCAATAACGAGATACAGTATCTTCGTACAAAATCATGTGTCTAGTTTTTCTTTCAAGTTCTAGTGCTTTGGAAGCATTTGTAATGTTTGCTGACCTATCAGTAGTTTCATTTGGGGGTAGTAAAATTGATTTTTCTCAATTTGACTTTTGAAGCTATGAGATGGGCTTTGATCTGTTGTCCAGATCTGTGGAATAGCCCCAGAAGCAGTTTTTAAACATTAGATGTTAGGCACCATTTAAAGGATATCAAGAGTGGCACATTTGAAGAAATATCTCCCTGTTTCTTTTTGGACATAAAAAGCTTTTATCTGTCGATGGATCATGTTCTCTTGATATCGAATGCTTGTGATATTGATATTAAATAAAAGGCATTAATATGGAACTCAGGAATACCTACTGGGACATCTTACTGTGCCTCTCCTGTCATTTGAAGTTTCTCATTCAATTTTTGGTATGACTGCGTAGCAAAATCAAAACATGATTGCAGAATGTATTAACCACCTAAGTCAGTTTAATCAAATTAGGATCAGTAAATTAGGACAGATCAGGACTGGCTTTGTTGCTTATGGCCAGTCAGAGTAGACACTCTTGGGGTTGCTCAGTTGAGCTTCTGGTTGTTAACACTTGCTAAGATTTGTGTTTCCAAATCCTTAGTACTGCTATTGTGTTTATTCAAAACTCTGTGGTTATGTCACCAAATACTATTATCATGCTATTGTTCTGTTGTTTTGATGGGTAACTGCCAAAATCTTGATGTTTTCTCATAGGTTATTGATGATATCATCTTGATGATGGGATTGCCTGTGTTACAAGTGTAGAAACATGTAAGGTACTTGCGTGTGTAAGACAAGGTGTGCTAACACCATGTCTTGGGGTGACTTTATGATGTGTAATCCCATGTCACCTGCTCTATGCCCAGACCTGAACCCTGTACCTTTAAGAGAGAGGGGGGAGGAAGGTGGTGGAATTCCTTCGGCGCTGTATTCAAAACAGAGACTGCTGCTGCTGCAGAGCGGAGGAAAGCACGTTCCTGCTTTCCAGCCAGCTTTTGGTTCTGTTTCTCCAGAGAGAGACAGAGAGTTAATATTTTCTTTTTCCTGGGACTTCTGCTTTCTTCTTCTTTTCTTCTGGAACTGTTCAGAACACCAGAACTCACTGGGAGAATTTTCCACTGAGGCCTGGAGGGGGCCTATGCCAACCCAGCTCCAAAGAGGAGAAAGAGAGACCACACCCAAAGAAAGGACTCTAAAATCTTCCCAGGATTCTCTTCACAGCAAGAGGTTTTATTATTTAGCATCATTCTTTTCACCTTTGTTTGTTAAATAGGTTTTTTTTTTCCTTCACTTTTCTCCAAGGAATTTCTTCCTGAACCTGGTGGGGGAGGGGTAGCTGTAACCTACCTTCTATCAGAGGACGTTAATTTCAGATGTTTCTCCGAATTTGTCTCAAACTGGGACAAATAATTAGTGTCACCAAATGTGAGGCTCGGAGGAAAGTGAAAAAACCTGTACTAATTACATTTTGGTTTGGTTTTAATTACTTTGTATTGGGGTAAAGTTGTCACCATGTTGGTTGTGTTCATATTGTCTCTCTGGTTTGAGGTACTGCTGTCTTTCTGGTCCCTAGGCTTGTTTGCTCATCTACAGGTTGATCCAGTTTTGTCCCTGGTATGTAACTTTTACAGAGCAGGGACACAAATCCAGGTTTCTATATTGCTGTGGTTGGCAATAATGATTTATAAGAAGTTAACAGAGGTACTGGCAGCTGTTCAAAGTGTGTATGATCTTAGTTTCTCCATCCTAATCTCAGTCCTAGTTTTAGTAACCTGTTTTGGAGGTTTGTTAGTAATTGCACCTAGTTTGTTAGAGGAGAAGGGGTGGGGTTTCCCAGCCTTTCATCTCCTTCCCCTTTAAATTGATACATTATCTTTTGAGAATGTTCCGTTTCCCCTGGATGTTGAAGAGACCAGCTTCCTGGTATCTTATCTGGTAAGCCTCCTCCATGTGGTTTGCAGCTTGTCTAGAATGAGAGCTCAGATTTCCAGGGTGACTGATGAGATGCCAGACCCAAGCATGGAAAATCTTGAGTGGTGTGGGAAATGGGAGGATATGGGCCAAACCCTGAAGGAATTATCTGACCCAAAGTTTGTCTCAAACCGGGACACACCAAAAGCACAAACTGTGGTTCATAGCTTGTGCACCTCAACCTGTTCATTGGGCATGAGTTGTACCTAGGCAGTGTTGTGTCAATGCCTGTCTAGCCAAGATAAGAGCTTTATCACACTGTGAGGATGAGGACTTTGTGGTTGACAATTCTAATTAAGTTTTGTATGTCAACATGGCCCTGCATAGTGCTAGGTCTATTATTTGGTCTTTATTCCTGCTAGATTGAATATTTCTTCATTGCATAGTTTGACTTATTTCATATATATTGCATTTTGCTTGAGGTTGACATTAGGGTTTGGCCACAGCTTCCGGCTCCAGTACACAAGGAAATGAATACTGATCTTTCCCATGCCGAAATAAGTGGATTGCCAGTTGAACTATGCTGCATTAGCCAAGTTTAACGCCAGTACAAGAGGAGGATGAGAGAGAGAGTCTGTCAGTGGTTACACAAACATTTCCTTAATGCCATCACCTTTACATCTCCCTGAGACAGCATACATTAGTAAACTATTCTGTGGACACAGTGCAATTTTGAACACATACATTTTTTTTTGGTTCAAATACACCCAATGGGAATTTATGGTTTTATTTCTGAAAATTTCATTCTTCAAGGTGATAATATGGCATTATACTTTCAAGGAAGACTGCCCTTTTTAGGTAAGACAGTTGAGTGGTCTTGTAACTTTTATCCCTGTAGCTTCAAAAATAAATTTAATGAAATATTTTTGTGAGGAGAAAGCATAAAAGGCTAGGTTTAAATTCCAGTTTTCCTGTAAGAATCTTGGAAGACAAAAAATGGAAGTAATTTTTTTCTTCTAAATGCATTAATCAGGGTTGATAAAAAATATATCTTTAACCATTAAATTTGATTACATCACTTGTCTTTTTTAAATATATAATACATGAATTGCTATATAAGAACGGTAGGATCTCAGTCCAGTTTTTATTTAGCTTAAACTGATCATGAAACTAGTGTTAGTTTTCACAAATCCATCAGTTGTCCTACACAGGCATGTGTTTAGGTCCCTGAGTGTGCATAGAGTTTGATACTAAAAATTTTAAAAATTCAGTCTTCAAATATTAATCACTGTTTAAACCTGGCTTCAAATAATTTTTCTTAGTCATTTTCCTAATGTGCCATCACTGAAAAGTTTGAGAATGCAACCTGGTAAAATGGCTTTCAATGCTCATGAATCAATGAAAGAAATATGGTCTTTCTCTCTGTTTTGCTTAATGGCTTTTATCTTTTATCTTGTCACACAGTTCAATGGCATAGAATTACAATAAATTAGTTTTGCAATTATCAAACTCTTCAACTTCTCTTTGGCATTTAACGAACCTCAGAATCTGTTTATTGCTTCATATACTTTGCCATCATGAATATTAGCCTTTAATTAACTGGAACTCTAATCTTAATCTTTCTCACTATATTGCAATGAAACATTTTTATTAGCTCGAAGAAGATAGTATTTGTTACTATTTTTCCAATAAATGGAATACTTTCAGAATGACCTTTTTATCAGTAATTATAACAATATAAAATGTAAGAAGGCAAAACTCATTATACCAAAGAAAAGCATTGTCTGATTACTTTTTGTGTATTTCACTTAGCAACATAAAATCACGGAAAAGCCTCAACTGAGAGAGACCTATAGAGATCATGTGGTCCAGGCTTAGATCAGGAATTGCAAAAAAGTAAAAGAGGAAATCATACACATAAACTTTTCCTCAGGCAGACTGTGCACAGCTAGAATGACCCAAAGCGGTGTCTGCATTAGAGAATAGTGCTCCGTGGTGGTCTCCCTAGTAATGAAGACTGGAAGGAAAAGAAACTGTTTGCAAAAGGTAAGCAGTACTGGCTCAATGCAGCCACTCTTGCAAAGGTCTCATAACCTAGGTTTGTCAGATACAAATGAATCAAGTTGTCTTCATGAAGTAAAGGAGAGCAAAAGTACTCTTCAGCCATGCAACATTACTGTATCTTCAATGCAGGGACAGTTCCACTGTCTTCCTGATTGCTGATATTCCTTTGTTCTAGACAGATGTTAGGCTCATTCCTGTCTTGATCATTTCATTGCTTTGAAGTCAGTTGCTCTTCCAGGTATTTAAAGGTCTCTATACCTATTGCAGACCAATCTGACAAGAAAAGCATCTTTAAGACCAAGGGAAAAACAACAGCTCTCTTTGTTGAAATTATTTTCAAGCATTCGTTGCGCTGCTACTTCTCTAGCTAGACACAGTACTTTGGTACTTATATGGCACAAGATGTGTTAGGAGAGTAAAAAAGTCCATGTTGAAGAAGTGGAGACAATAACGGCATGTAATATTGAAATGAGAGATATGGTAATAGATGAAATTTATTAATGGAACTTGTTAATATTTGGTTTCAGGAATAACCTTATTTAATACTTTCATTGAAAAAATCAGGATTGGATAATGAAATTTATAGTTGACATAATGTTTGGAGTTATTAAAATAGATGAAGATCATGATGTGACACAGATAGAAGTGGAAGCCTTTGAGAACTGGTGTAATAGAAATGGAATTAAATATTATAGTAGTAGAAAGTACAACATAATGTACTTAAAGCTATGACAAGAAAATATATTATTAACATTGAGCTCATCATCTGGAAAAGGTAGTTGCTGTGGCAGTTAATCAATGGATAACTATGAGATGCCAGTGTGATGTCGCCATGAGAGACTGAATGTAAGGCTGAGAGATTTACCAAACAGACTGTATCACATGAAAAATAATACTCATTGTATCTATGATTACTGATAATAAGGATTTCGTCAACCTGAATGGATTTTTTTTCATCAACTTTTCCAGTCACAGCTTGAATATATAGAAACTTTTAGTATTTCCAATACTGACTTAGGCAAGGAGTTCCATAAATTCACTATTTACTGCATGAATCCATAAGTACTTTTGTTTGTTCCAAACTTCTTACTGACTAGATTTTTTTAATGTCCCTTGCTTTTACTGAAGGTGATAGTGGAAAATCTGTCTGTATCACCTTTTCCATAATGTCATGATTTTATAGTTCTTTATTTTATTTCTCCCTAGTAATCATTTTCCCACTTTATTCTGTTCTTGTGAAACCATTCCATAACCTGAGTCATTATCTTTTCTGAACTTTTTCTAATTCTACCATACCTTTTTTTGAGATGGCAGGTCAGAGTAGGTATACTACTTAAGATGGAGCTTCTAAGCCTTCATGTAAGGACAATGCACAACAGAATATGTTTGATACCAAGATACTTTTAGTCCTTCCAGCGTCTTTGTTCCTGGATAAAGAATAGGAAGAAATTAAATTAACATAAACATATTTTCTAGAAAATTTGTAAAGTGCAGTAAGAAAAGGCTCGTAGCAAATTTACTAACATGAGTTGGGAAGAAGAGAATGTTTGGTATCAAAGAAGATGTAATTTAGGATTGCATTAGCTACCTCTAATTATGATAACCTGCTAGAAATAATTCAGATTGTATCTCATGTAATCAAGACAACGTATTTTTTATCAATAATTTAAGTTAAAATCTAGCAGAGACCTCTAATATTGTACAGAAAATAATGTGTTAAAGGACGTGTGAAAGACCTGTTTGTGAAAAATATACAAAAGAACAGAGGTGCTTTTCCAGTGGCTTCAAAGCACAGTGACTCTGAGACTTGCCTCAAATGAAAAAAAAAAACAAAACGAACCCATAAAAAAACAAGTGAAAGTACTTATACTGGTGGCATAGAACAAATTGTTCCTCTGCCGAACAGCAAGTGGAGGTTTATTTACATTGGTTAGAAATGCTTTTCTTGGAGTATTACTCTCAACTGCTGCAGATGTGTTTACTAAGCAAAGTTACAGCTGTGCATATCAAATCTATTTTCACTGGACATGGTCTATCAGGGACAGAAATATGAAACAATAGGTCAGAGTTTAGTAGGCATATTTGAAGCGATCTGTAGGAAAGTACAGTGTAGGCACATCACCAGTGGGCCTCTCTACCTTGGATAGTGGAAAATTATGTGAAAACACTTAGGGGGAAAAAAGTGCCAAGTCAAATTTAGATCTGTAGTTAGCAGAGTTAAATTACAGCATAGCCCAAATGAAACAGAGGATGTTACAAGTTTACAATCTGTTCACTGGAAAGCTGAATGTCTGTACTGCTAGAAACTAATGTGAGGGTCACTGAAGACAAATAGAGCAATACAAAATACTGGGTATGGTTTATGATCATTCAAGCTCTCAACTTTTTTTGAAAGTAACACATTCTAGAAAATCATAAAAGCATTTCTGGCAAAAGAAACATGCAGAGAATTGTAGGAAGTTCTTATCCCAGATGCACAGCTAGAGTTTCTCAGTGAAGAATCAGTTGTCAAGGACATTTGAGATTAGTTTAGCTCTCTTAGTCTCTTTCAGCATTTGAGATTAGTTTTGTTAATTAGCTTAAACAATAGATTTCTTACAAGTACTTGAAATTCTATCATCGTAGTGCCAGTTGTTAGCTGCTGTTACTACCATGTTTGTCTGAGAAAAAGGTTCCAGCATGAGCATTTTGGAATTGGACTGTCATTCAGACTATGCCATGTGCTAAACCAGCTCAGATAAGGAACTAAGTGAAGCTAAATCAAATTTCCTTACAGGCAGACAAGAGAGGTCTGAGCAAAAGACCTTCATTCTTTCCAGTGCTTCAGCCATCAGTACCGAAGGACTAGAAGTCATATTAAAGCCAAATCCATAGCATTTAGGGAAGGGATATGATAAAAGAGATTACCTAATCTCATTACCTAATGACTAGGGAAAAACACTGGAAGGTGCAAACAATAATATTAGTTGGAAATCAAGTCAAATTACTTCTAGAAAGAAACAGAAAAAGGAGAAATACTTAATTTTCAAACCACTTCTACTATGTAATGTCAATACCTTCTTGGTGTTTTATTTTTGCTTAAAAATTGTATGATAATGGAGAGATCTACTTTAAAATATAACCAGTTTTTATGGGACAATCTGAAAGTGGCAAAAAAAAAGCAACGAACAAAACCTGTAGATCATTACCAAAGGGTACTTTTCAAAGAAGTGAAATGTAGCATGTAAAGAAGAAAGCAAATTATAATTTGGGATGCCAGTATTAGTCTTCTTTTATATCTTTTTTAAACCAGGCTGTAGGCTTTTTCTAAAAATATATTACCACTAAACTGTGGGGTTTTTTTGTTTTGTTTGGCTTTTTTCTTTTTAAGGTAAGAGGGCCCCCACCTGCAGGATCAGTAAAACAAAGACCAGCAAAACGCACGGCTTTTCGCAAGTTTTATGACAGAGGAGACTTTCCAATTGCTGTTGAGCATGGTCATGTAGGAAACAAAATTGCCTGGAAGGTAAGTCCTGGCACAGCTGTGACAACCAGCTGAGCTTATTGAAGTGACATCTCTCATTGTCAAACAAAGTTAGCTTGAAAGTAAATACACTGAAATAATTTCTTAGCAAATGGAAGATGGTGGGAAAGTCATTAGAGAAAGGCCCCTGAGTCAGCTGTCTTCCTTGGCTAGCAATTAAATTATATGCTGCAAAAAGGAAGATGACAGAGTTGCTTTGCCTTAGAGAATTGTCTCCTGCCCAATTCATCTCTATTTTTATGAGGACTTGGCAATGCAGCCTGTTTCAGGCAGTCCATCAAATAATGGAAGTGGCTGGATACAGAGAGCAGCAGCCATTTATCTCCCCCAAATTTCACCTTCCTGCAGGACACTTCCAAATAGAAGCTTTAATTACCTAAATGGATAGGTCAAGATTGCCTGCTCCCTGAAAATGCAGAGCAGAATACAAACGAAGGCAGAGTCTCATTCCACGGCTGTACTCTCAGACTCCTGCATATGTCAGACAGCGTAATCGTTGTCATACGTGCCTCTGTTGCAGGCTGACCTCCACTGCTGAAACCATTACAGCTCCGACATTTCTCTGACAAAAGGTTAATTGGCTTCAAAATAAATGTATCGCCTAATGACTCCATTCCAATGCGGCTGTGTTTCTCTCTAAAATGCTTGGTGATGTTATTTGTACAACGTGCCAATCTTCTAAGTAACTACTGCAGACTTTTAATTTAATTTAAAAAATGAATGCTGATCTTTAACCTGCTCCTACTATTTAATTATTTTGGTTATCATGAATTACTTTATTTTTTGTCTTATTTATTGGACTAGAATAAGATTTTGCTGGAAGCAATGATAGTTACAGAAAATGAACACAATATGCATGAATAAAATGTGTCAGAATTGTAGAATGTTTTAAATTGTTCATGTCAAAAACATGTTACCAAATTTAAATGTAAAGCTATATTAAGTCAACACTAAAAGGAGGGATTTTGCAATCTTATAACTGATTCTGCTTATGATGAAGCCAACAGGATTAGCTCTGTAGTGTGGTAAGTAGTACGATATTTGATAGTAACTAAATTTTTAAGGTAACTCTTTTAATTATTGAAATAAAGAAGAAAGATTTGTGCTACTATTTTGTTGCCTATAGCAGTTTTGAATCAGCACAAGGAACAATTAATAGTTCCTGCAGCAAAGGGAATCTCTGTCCCAAAAGACTTTACCCATAATCGAGATGAGATTCCAGTGCAATTGGACTTTAGGCAGCACTAGAAATTCCCTTGCTGGACTAAAACTCACAGGCTTACAACTTAAGCCTGCACTCTGATCTTTCATCACCAGGTAAGACCCAAAGGTGATTTTCAAGCAACTGCCAAAAATCGGTACAGTTCCATTTTTATCTTGAGGCTTTGTAATTTCTAATTTCTCAAAATCAAACTGAGAGGTACAGAAATACTACTGGACTGGCATTCCACTAGATGATGCTAGTGACTGCCTAGTTGACTTAGGACATGAGGAAATGAAATGAAGCTGCATAAGAAGTTCAGAAAGGACATTAGCAAAAGGTTTTTCATTAAGAGTGTGGTTGGTCACTGGAACAGATTCCCCAGTGAAGTGGTCACAGCACCAAGCTTGTTAGTTTCTGGATGATGCTCTTAGTCATTAGATTTAGGTAGTCCTGTGAGGAGAAAGGAGTTGTATTTGATGATCCATAGGGGTCACTTCCAACATGCTAACTTATCTAATTCCCCAGTGACCACAGATGCACGCTAAAGATGCACAGATGCATGTTTCATTCCTGTATCTGACAGCTTTAATCATTTGAAAACATACTACTGTGAACAATCAGAACAGCAGAGTCCCTAGCCAAAGATCCAGCATATATTTTTTCTTAACACAATTTCCAGTCTTACAGGCCTAATGTCCACCTACTGCAGTAAAACACTGGCTTTTAGCTAGTGAAATGTAGGACTGAGCTGTTATGCAAGAGGTTTTTTTTGCTATTCTGTTAATCCTTTCTTTTGAAAAAAAAATCAGAACTTCAGCATGAATGCAAATAAGCAGCACAGTAATGGACTAATCCATTCCTATATTAGTGCATGTTCAGATCCAACCTTATTTCCCTTATTCTATGCCACTCGATTTAGTCGCAGATCAATGCCAGCTGAGTTATGTGGCAGACACTCAAGAATAATACTGAGGTAGTAGAGTTACTTGAGGCTATTGTTTAGTTTGACATGCAACTGTCATTGATTATTGTGCAGTTTAAGTAGATGAAGCAGGAAAATTGGCATTTTCCAGTTCAAACTTTGCATTAGATACCTTCTGGGGTCTTAGAGGCTGCCCAGAGCTGCAAAAGGGTGAGAATGTTGTTCATCATTAGCTGATATTTAAAGGTACAGATAAACTAAGGTCTGTATTTTTTACTTGTTTTAAGGACATAGTTACACTACCCAGAAGACATCTAATGGCTAATTTTCATCACTTCATTATATTTAGTTGTATATCTGATTAAAGAATTTAATTTTTTAGTAATATATTTTATTCAATACTGCTTAAATTCATGACAAATGAAAAAATATTTTACTAATGAAATGTGTCTAGGCAAATAAAACCTTGGCTGAACTATACTTATTTATGAATAATGATCGAGTGATGAGCATGAATCATGATCAAGTGTAAGGATAGAAAGAAGAAATAAATGGTAACTGATATTTTAATCCTGCTATAATTACGCAATATCAGTGTTTTACTTTGAGAGAGGTTTTTTTTCTCTGTTTAGTTATAATGTATGTCATAGTTCATTTCACTCTTGTTAATTTGTCTATCAATTGCATGAGAGAAAATGCAGGAGGGTCTCAGAAACCTGATTTTTTACTGACAAAGGAAAATACTACAGGATTTTGTTCTTTCCTGCAAAATACACAGCTGTATTTTATTTGCTTCTTTGTTTGTTTTTATAATTACTGAAAAAAACCCGTAATTTTCAGACATTAATTTTTTTTTTAAACATTGTGAACATTTTTTCACTATATTGTAATTCTGTGGATGGAATACAGTCATTTTCAGACAGAACAGGAGAATCTGAAATGCTTTAATATACATTAATTTTATTTGGTTAATATGTACCAAAAAATACACACAAATGACCCTTGATATTGTGACAGTTCTGCATATCTATAATTGTAAGCCCATGATTAATTACCTGTAAGGGCTGGCTATGTGTAACTGGGGTTGTAGACTTAGATAAGATATAAATTTAAATTTCAGGAACTGTGTAGAACTATTTCTGAGTAACTGCATGTGTTGAATATTTAATTATGAAATAATAGTGCTTTGCTGTTTTTACATAGCTTGGTTTCCAAAGCGTTTACATAGCTTGATGGTTTCTAAAATGCACTAAATTTAGAAAGAGGCATTCTTGCTCCAAATTAATCCTAAGCATAAACAAGATTAAACTGTGCAGATAAACCATGGTGTTTACCTTGGTGTCTTCTCTTTAAAAAGGGGACCAAAGCAAATTAGATCTCACTACAGGACCATTATAGAAAGATGTGTGTTCTTGGTGAATTCTCAGACTAAGTCTTTAAGTGTGGATAGGCATCTCTTTAAATATTTCTGTAATGCTGTCATTCTGATTAGTAAGTTTTACTGTTGTATGTTTAAATAAACCTGCTTCAACCTAATGGAAGAAAAATGTGAAAGGTAAGATACATTTCCAACATATTATATGCAAGAACAGGAAATTGAACCTGGTTTTAAAATAAGCCATCCAGAGGAGAAAAAAAAGGATCAAAAAAACTCTGATAACGCCAAAGCAAAATAATGAGGTTCTAGAGGATATAACTGCACTTATTTCTAAAAGAAGAAGATGCGATTGTCATGGGGTTCCTAATGTTTGTTTTCAAATCTGGAGAAAAGTTGTCCTTTTGTCATTTTCAAAAACTGAATATAGAGAATGACTTCCTAATTATCTCTGAGAAAACAAGACAACTTGCTACACAAATTTCTGGCTTAGATTGCAGTTAAACTAAGAAAAAAATTTCAAAATTAATTCCACACTTTTCATCCCCATTCAGTGGATGTACTAGCAGTCAGTGAATCTTTGCTAAATGGCATACACTCAGTATAACATTTTAATACCTAATTTGAAGCCTTTGTTTTTATCCTTCCTCAGTAATCATAAATAGAACTGTATATATATATGCAAATATTTAATGCTTATGTTTCTTTTATAAAGTAGTCTTTAAGATCTGGAAATAAACAACTGCTTTCTTGAGTTATTGAAGAAATGTTCAAGGGTCTTTCCAAATATGAAGCATTTGATTTTTTCCACTAAGAGAGAATGAATAATAATGGTATGGTTTGAAAAAGTATCTCTAAAGTGTATTAAACATAAAACTTGGGAACATAAATTGTTGTTAATTTAGAATAAGTTAATATTAGAAAGTGATCTTTATATCAAAAGAATGTACTAAAATATTTATGAGTATTTTGGCTACTTTTGTGGGAACCCACAGTTCTTTTTCAGCTTATGTATATTGCTATTTTATTTCAAAATGTATTAATACATTCTTTTGCGCAATCTCATACCAAGCTATGAATAATAAAAGCTCATAGTTCAGGTCTGAAAAGGACTTCCATTTTTAAATATATGATACTGAATTTAAAAAGGTCAGAATGCAATTAAACCTTCGATTAAAAAAGTTGATAAAACCAAGAAAGTATTTCTGAATTATAAAGATATACTTTATAATTTTGAAATGCAGTCTTTCTGTATCAAACAGAAAGTCATCAGAATGTTTGAAAAATTACTTTTTAGAGAGTGGAGTTATGCAAGTAATTATGCAAGTCATTATGCAGGGGTAAAAAAAGCTTCTATTCTTCAAAAGAATTGTAGCAGTTTCAGAGAAATGAAAACCAAATTCAGAAACTGAAACTTTTTAAGCAAAATGTCAACATGAATATCATTTCCATCTTTTGGAGTTTATGAGTTTTTTTCCCAGAGTATCTATGTTCACTAAGGATATGAGTTCTACCATATTAGTTTCTCTTCATCTCCTCTTTCCTACACAGTTAATTTTTTTCTCAGGAGCTACTATAACCTATGGTAGCAAAATTATTTCTTTGTGATAGAAGCTAAATGCAGTGGTGAAAGAAAGGGATCTGCCTTCAGCATCATGTATTTGGAATGCGCATGCACTTTCTCCTTACACCTACTACTGAAGGTTGTTTTTAGTAGTGGGGACTACAAACAGTTTGAACTTTCCATAGAACTACAGTTTTTATTAGTATGTTGTATACTAGTTTACAAAGAATTCTGAACTGCTATGATTAAGCTGGTACCTAAAGTTCAAATCCCCAAATAAATTAAAAGTAATAGGATGGAGCTCATTTACCCTACAGAATGACCCCATTATTATACTGTCATCCTGCAAGTTGTGTAATTCAAGATGTAATTCAAGAAGTTGAGGAGTTTTAAGCTTATTGCCATCTAAGAGGGAAGTTCAACTTTGCTTCACCTCTTCTACTCTCTGTTTCTAAAGCATACTTGACACTGTCACTGACGTTTATCAGAGCCCTCTGTGAGTAATTTTATCTCACTAACTCAGGAAAAGAAGGTGGGTGTGTTTTTTCTTGATAAGCAACATGTTAATAGTCCTGGAAACTTTGCTTACAAGACAATCCAGGAGTGCTGATACTGTGTGTTGGTGAAGAAGGGAGAAATAGTAGAGAAGTACAGTGAAAAATGTGAGAGAGTTGAGGGATTTCAAAACTTTTCCTTTCAGCAGTGATGAGCTGCTAGATTTGTTTAGCTGTTCATGGAATTGCAGCCTCAGATACCTGAAAGCAAAGAGGACAAACTGCTGTGAAAAACAATACTTCTAAAAAAATTATTTTCAGATAGAGACATAATTTTTCTGCTTCCATTTTTTGTTAAACTATATTTAATATCTTCTTATTAAAAGATGTTGAGAGGACACTGTAAAAAAACTTGTAAGTCCCCCACAAGTGTTTTCATGCAGAATGAAAGCTTTTTGCAAGATTATGTAGAAAGAGGAACGGTCATGTATCACGCATAGACACAGTCGGTACAGCATTGAGTGGTGTTAGTTTATATTTTATTTAATGTCTTCGTTAGTGTTTTAAGCAATAGTTCAGTTTTCTGCTACGCTTGACCTCTGTTTATCTTTCCCAGAGGGCTCCTTTTTTAAAATCATTCCAGTGATCCTTTATAAGCCTGTCTGCAATACAAGTGTGTGGTTATAACAGAAAATTGCAGTGTGGATTCAAAAAAAGACAATTGAAAGCAAGAATTTATTAAGCCAGAAATAATACATAATAATTTAGAGAAACCAGAAGTATGAATTGAGGTGAAGAAGTAAAGTGTTGAAGAACCAAATTTTAAATGCTGCCTGTGGGAAAAATACCCCACAATTGTATTAGCAGATATAGTGCAGAGAAATAATTTGGAAAATTTTTTTATTATTTTAAAGGAAAGTAAACCCCTCAGTTTTCCATGAAGACAGTAACACAGCAAACTGTGTGGCATGGTACCCAGAAAGAAGTATTCAGTTTTAAACTAAAAATAGCAATAGCTCGTGGCATCATCTTAAGTCGGAAGTTATCCATATGTATACTGTGGCTTTCTGAAGCAAGCACAAGAAAATACTGTGCATAAACAGTTGTGTTCAGACAAATGTCATTCATCATTGTTAATGACTGTGATGTTAGTACCCAACTAATCACTATCAAATGTGTTGTCTTGGCTGATGTGCATGGGACTTAGAGATTGTTAAAAATTGCCATCACAAGACTGTCATAGGTTTGATTTTTTAAATGCAGAATACTAAGAAATAGGCACATCTTAATGACTATGCAGAATACTAAGAAATGGACACATCTTAATGACTATGAGCTGGTTTTCATTTAATGAAAACTCCTTTAAATTTCTTGAGCAATGTTATGTAGTACTATACATATGCCCTGTCTATGACCCTAGGTCATACAAAGAGAGAATAAATGCAATATATTTTCAACAAATAAAATAACAAAATTTCCATTGACTGCAGTAGAATGGGATCCTTATTGCCAGATGTAAATATTATTCATTATCCTGTCCCTTTTTCTCTCTATGATACTACAAATTTTCCTATGATCTATTAAGTTTTCAGTTGATAATGCTCACAGGAATCCATTTTTGATAAACTATCATAGAATCATGGAATCATACAATTCTCAATGATCATCTGGTCCAGCCCTTCTCAGCAAAAGGTTGTCTAGCCAAGATGGCCTAGCAGCCTGTCCATCTATAAATTATAAAGGCAAAGACAACTGGGATTTTTCAGCCTGGAAAAGAGGAGGTTTCAGGATGACCTAATTGTAGCCTCTCAGTACCTGAAGGGAGACTACAAGAGAGATGGAGAGAGATTTTACAAGGGCATCTAGTGACAGGACAAGAGGGAATGACTTTAAACTGACAGAGAGTAAATGTAGATTAGATATTGGGAAGACATTCTTTACTGTGGGGCTGGTGAGGCACTGCAACTGGTTGTCCAGAGAATTTGTGGTTGCCCTCTCCCTGGAAGTGTTCAAGGCCAGACTGAGCAACCTACGGTGTGATCTGGTGGAAGATATCCCTGCCCACAGTGAAGGGGTTGGAACCAGGTGATCTTTAAGGTCCCTTCCAACATAGACCATTCTGCGGTTCTATGACAATGTCCCAAGTTATGAAAGTTCTAGAACTTATCATCATCCTTTTTAACAACTGCCAGTTCAAATCTCTGTCTTAAGTCTAAGAAAGTGTTAGATTTGATCTAATTACATGTATATTCAACAATGTGTTAATTTTATTTTTATATGCAATAGGTTTGTGGTTGGATTTTTTCAAAAGTCACTATTTATATTGACTCTAGCATTTTATATGACATGGCTAAGTTTAATCATCTTTCAGTTTAATCATTTACTGACTAAATAGGGTACCAAGCTGATGTCCTTCAATTAAAGCAACATTTTATAAGTTGTAGAGTAACTCTGGGTACTTCCAGTTTCCATTCCATGGGACATATAGTCACAGAAAGTATTGGAACAATAAATTTCTCAAGTTTGAAATTTCTGTGTTGATTTGATCCCACCACCAATAACACTGATTCCAAATAAATTTATCATATTCAAATCTTACTTTTCAAAAGCACAATGCTAGATTTAATTTTCTGTTGAAAAAAAGTCTCAATAATAGTTAGGTCTTAGAAAAAATGTGAGATGTTAGAGATTTAAAAAGAATCTTATCAAAATGCTACTGCAAAACCCTGTAGCAAAACACTATGTTTTTATGAAATCCTATAAAAATCATTGTGACTATTTCAGTACTTACCAGCATTCTCATTGGTTGAATTTACTTTGTACATTTAAACTAGTGTTTGTGGTGAAACACCGAGTTATGTCACATTATGAATTAGAGGTTATTCAGTGCAATCCGTCCTTTTTACCACTTGTGGCTCACAAGTAATGTGACTGTAAAATGTAATTCTTTCTAGAATTAGATTTTTTACTGTTCTCTAGTCCTTCCGTTTCTTTCATATTTATAATTTATTGATTTAAAGAAGTCTCTTTTCTCTGTGCTCAGAAAATGTACCATGGTTTTTAAAAGTATGACACATCTGCTTACTTAACAGCTGAATATGTTTTTTCTTGAGAAGTAAAGGTTTTCCTGCAAATGTGTGAGATCTCCTTTCTTTTTACAACATCAATGCTGAATCTGGGGACTAGTGTTGAGATGGAGTCTAAAAAAGCCTTGCAAAGAATAGTGACAGTTTACCTGATTCCTATAGCACACAGCAGACATATTTCATTCATTGATTCCTCCGTGGCTAATTAATAGTTGCAACTTATCCCAGGATTCTAGAAAACAGTAATGTTGTGGCAGTTAATTTACTGTTCCTTTTTCCCTGAATACACAATTAAAGCCATTCCTTCATTTGATGTAATTTGCCATCTCTTGAAAGTGTATGGAATGAAAACTCAGCCATGTATCAGAAATAACTTTAATTTAAATTTGCTAAATGACCTCTGAAAGCTAGATGAAAGATTTTCTGCTGAATGGACTGGTGCTCCCTGCCTGTATAATTTATGTGAGAAATTAGTGTGAATGGTTCACTTTTATGGAGCAGTGCTGGTTGTAGTAAGCCTGCAGAAACAATTTTCCCCCAAGCCTCCATCTGTTCTTCAAACCAGGGCATATGCCATCTCATCGAGCTTGAAAGTCAGCTGATTTATAGCTCCTGAAAAGTGCATAGATTGAAAAGAAAGGTCGACTGCTGCTATGTGACAATGATTTGCTAGGTACTTGGATAAAGACAATTCACGTTACTATGGACTCCAGAGGACACAAGTAGTGGTGTAAGCTTTGGAAATTGGTAAATTGACATGTAGGACAAAAACAAATTGCTCCTCCTCCTTCAGGTAAGCAGATACCTTTCTTCTTAAAGATGGAAGCATTTCAGAAAGAAAGTAGGTAATATAGCCAAGACTTCTTGTTATAGTCAGGAAAAGTAAGCTTTTCCCGGCTAGAAAGGTTGCCATCTAGAAGTGCCAGGACTTGTTCCACTTTAATCTTTAAGCTACAAGCAGAAACATCTGTCTTTAAAAGTGCATCTTGTTGTTGTGTCAGAAAGCTTTGTTCAGTGCCACAAACATAGCACTGATGAATTTTCTCTATCTACCCTGAAGGTGATTTCTGAGCCCTATACAATTAATGGATGACTTGTTCTCTGACCATTAGTTATCAGCCTTCCTCCTTTTACCCAAATAGTGCAGATTCTCTGGCAAGTGACAAAACAAATGGAATTGACAACATAAAAATCAATGTGTGTTTGATGTTTTCATTACTAGTAGTCATATACTGTGACCATTCTGCTTTGAGGCTCAGATACTGAATAATTTCTTCAACTACTTTTTCTTATCAATTCTGATTTTTTTAATATCATTTCAGGTAAAAAATATCATAGACATGAGTGGTTTTTTTTTATTTAAGAAATGTAGAAATTATACAGTCTTTCAATATGAAAATTTGGGGTAGATTTTGCCTTGAAAAACAAAGGTGTAGCATAAAAAGTTCATTTGAATAGCAGGAAGTCATCCTCTACAATTATGAACTTTCTTGTAGAGGTATCTGTAGCATCTTTTAGAAAAAAAATGGCTCTGTAGCTTTCCACAATCGCCTGATTTTATGTAGCCATGGATATCCTGACCTAGCTCATACAGACAAGTATACTTTCTGAACAACATAAAATTCAGTGAAGAAAAGTATAGTGCAGGTTAACTGGATCATCATTATCAATTTCTTTTGTATAAATATAAGTCAGTACCCAACGTAGGTGTGGGTATTCATATATTGTGTATGCTGTTGACTGACTAAAGATGATGAAAATGTTGAACTAAGAAACTACGACAATTAAATACAAATTATAAACACCTTATTTTGCTGTAAGAGTGTTGAAGAGATATGTTAAACAGTTATAATACAGCTTACAAAATAATAAGATGTGTAAAGGAGAATGTGAGGCATTTAAGAAAACACCATACTGTATGTTTATAAAATTAGAGAGAAATTAGAGAGAAAATTAGAGAGAAAATTTGCTATCACTGGAAACATATATTTTAAAACCATATTCAATGAATGTCTCTACTTTGGAAGTGTATTTTTTGTGTACGTCTGTTCTCATCAGGTTTGTGACAAACACTATATATTTTGTTAATTTTTCATTGTTTCATTTTTGTTGTCCAGTATATATTATGCATATGCATGAGGCAAATTTATCTCCCTCAGTTCCATTTCATTTCCTATACTACTTTCAAAGCATAAATTAATTTATCATCATTTCAGTATCATTTTCTCATCACTAGCCTCGATGAATATTTCACATCAAATTCATGTGCACATCTACAATGCTACTGAGTTCTGATCTGGCCTAAGCACTGCTCTCATTCCTCACATTGTTATTCTGCAAAATAATAGTATCTCTTTGCTAATAATAACTACTTTATTGTCATTTTGCTTTCTTTCATCTTGCTTTTTTCATCTGTGTCTACCCTTGCTTAACTGTGAAGGGTTTGTCTTCATGGGGTTATACATGAGGATAACTCAGCAGGATCTAGTTTAAGTAAAGAACGCCTTTTACATATTTTCTTATGAAGTAAGTGTGTCACTGGGCAGAAATCATTTGGATTAAGATTCAGAAAAACTTCCTAAAACAGCAAGACCGAAATTTTACACTTTTTTTTTTTTTTCTCCCTAAATTCCCTCATCCTTTGAAGGTTGTTGACAACTTTGTTTATGAAATATAAATTTGCTGCAAAAGAGATCCGTTCCTGCAAATATTTAAGCATGTACCTAATGCCTTGTGATTAAACCCACAGAAGCAAAGCTTTTGCTTGCAATGTGTAGCAGTGGTGTGAGATGTACCTACCTCTACAATGAGAAAGATATTCCCATTTTTTTGTTTTCAGTCATACTGATGTAACTTCCTTAAAAAGTGCTTGTTTCAAATTAATATTATTGCATCTTTAAGACATTAAAGATCTTAAAAAAATCAGCTCATTTAAAAGTGTCTGATACAATCTCTATTAAGGTGATTGAATTACATGTTTAATAAAAAAAAAGAAGACAGTCTATATTTACATTTCAAATAGCACTGTGAATTTTTGACAGTAGTAGTAGCATGTGGTAGTTTATCAGAGCAAAAATAAGATATCTTAAATATTTAAATGAGATAGTTCCTCTTGGCTTTCAGCTTTGCACATTTATGCTCAGGAAACAGACAATTGTGGGGAATTATAAATACTGCAGTTGAACTAAGTGACAGTATCTGTGGGTTGCTAGTATGCTCTACTGTGGCTTCCTTCAATACCATGCAAAAAAATGTGTCTGACTTTGGTTTTAAAGCTACCTAGTCTCCCTACATTGAAAAGATTTAAATAGCGGTAGGACCTGGTAGAATTCTATATTTAGAATATCGGAGTTAAACCCCTCAATAACCTAACTGGCACATTAGACTTAAAAGTAATTAATTTCTCTCTCATGTGTTGTTTCCAAATTAATATTGTATTCATATATGCAGGTAGATCCATGCCTTATTTAGAGAACTATTACAAAAAGATGGACAAATGAAAATCACAAATGATGGCGTTTAAAGAGATACAAATATTCAGATTAATATCTTCTCAGTCTACAATGAGGCTAAAAAAGGGTGTTGCTTCCAGTGTAATTGAAACTTCAGTGTGAATGCGGATCTGCTTAGAAATATGAGTTCTATTGTAATGTAGTGGATCTTGTCTCAAAATGAAGACTATGTGCACTGAAGTACAGTTCTGCTGTCAAAAAGTAACACAGTCAATATTGCACTGTTCTCTTCATATCCAAACAAATTCTGCTAGGGTCAGAAGCCAGTGGTGGTACACCTCAGAATCATAAATACCTATATGAGCCTGTACGGTCAGTTATGTTCTCATTCTGTGCTTCTTCTCTTGTCCTTTCAGGCTCTTAAGAAGGCCAGTTTGGATGGGAGACCCCTACTTTGCCTTGCCATTTAATAACAGAATTGGAACATTGCTGCTCTTATTGTTCCTAGAGTGGTAGACAGGGGCCCTGGATAAAGCTCATGTCTGAGGCAGAAACATTCCTTCTAGCAAAGCTTGGGCTAGACTGTCAATTTCGCACTTGAACTCAGGTGAATTTAAGTTTCCTTTGAGTTGTTGCTTACCTTTTGCTTCCACAAAAGTGTGAAAGACAAAATGCATTAACTTACCTTAATATGATATTTTTGCTTAGTATGTTCACAGATCAGTTCAAATGCTTGCTAAAAAAAAAAAACCCAAAAAACAACAAAAACGAAACCACATATTAATCAGGTGAAAACTGCAGTCTTTTTTAAGTCTGTTCCAAAATCTAACCTTCTGTTCCTGTGCAGCAGTTTGGGTGAAACCACAAGCAACTACCAAGTGATACAAAAGTATACATTTGTTTGGGAATTTTTATTCCATCGTTATTAAGACTACTCTATTCCTTTCAGAGTTAAAATAAACTTGCCTGTTTAAAATTCTTGCTGTCATACAGCTCTCAGGGGTTGATTCATTTTGAGATCAAATAATAGTTGCCAATTTTCTAATTTAGCTGGAAATTTCTAGCTTAAACTAGAGATGAGCAAAGCTGCATTTTTGTTTTCTAGAATTAAATATGTATTTTATATCTTCTTTCTGCTTTACTATTTTTCATTCCTTATATGCTTTGATGCTTTTTTGAAGAGATTGGAAAAATAAGCTGTCTAAAATTCTTCAGTAATACCACTGAATTTGTCCTTTTTTGATGAACTATAAGAAGCATATAGCCAGAGTTGTGATACTATACACCCTCCCCAAAACAAGAAATTTTCTTTTTTTTTTGATAGAGTTTATCTGATAAGGAAAAACCTTGATCTTTGTTGAATTTTTTCATGGATTTTTGTTAATCTTTTAACTTGAACTTACTAAAAAAATTCCGTGACAAATCAGAAATGCATAGCATATTATTTGCAATATATTTATCATCAACTGTGATAAATTTGATCTATTATTTCTGTGAGATAATAAGAGAAGGTCATAAAATTCAGTCCACCAACAACCGAAGTCCTTAAGCTATGTATAACAAGTGTGAAAAGTTGAAGTGAATACAACTTCCTGCTCACATAGTTCCTGATATCATTCCATCAGTGGTCTCTTGTCTCCAGACATTCATGATAACAGAAAACAAGATTATGTTTGTGTTCTTTTGTGCAGAGTTGCAGCTAATTAGGACAATAGTTTGCTCTCAAGTGTATGGAAAGTCAAACTTACATGGATTTACCACCTCAGAAGGTGATTAAGACTATCTGATTTTGCATGAGTTGATTTCAAATGCTCACGGAATAGCATAGAATAGAATAGAATAGAATAGAATAGAATAGAATAGAATAGAATAGAAATTTCAGTTGGAAAGGACATACCAAGATAATCCTGTCTACTGCCTGACCACTTCCTGATGCATTAGTTAGACAAAGCTAGTAACCATCAGTAATAACAATCATGGAGAGCAGGAGCTTCAGCCCCATACTTTTTTACTATGTAGTTGTTTATTTATGCATTAAGAATCCTAGATTATTAATCTAGGTTTTTTAAACATAACCTAATGTGGTGATATCATCTAATATGTTGACTATCAGGTTAGAATAATCTTTGAAGGATATCCTTCAAGAAGTGACTTAATGTTTAGATTTGCACTAGCTATAGTTCAAAATTCCAGTTACTGTTTAGCATTGGGTTATTTGATGAAAATTTAAAGGTACCAAATACACATTGGGACTGCTGGAACTGTGCTGTTCCTCTTAATCTTTTATTTTATCAAAGAGGTTTGCTGATAAGCTTTAGAATGTAAAAGTGAGTTCTCTCTAAGAGTGAAGCATGTTTTCTCTGCTTTAATAATTAATTCTGTACCCATGTATATTTCATTATAAAGTGGCAGCCTTTTATACTGCTGTTACTTCTGTAAGGAATTCAAAACTATTCCATCCTTACACAGCATAAGGGATAATGTGCACAAGCAAATTAGAATGCTTTTTCTAAGTTTTTATGTTTAAAACAGTATCAGCTAAGAAATGTCTTTGCTTATATGCACATTCTCACCTGCAGGTTATGAAATTGGTGTTATAACAGGATAAACCTCTAAGATATTATCTAGATAAAAACTACTGCCTTTTAGTTCCAAATGGGTTTTTTAAAGTAGTTATGTCTGATCTGATATGACTCTATATGAAAATTATTTGATTCAGGTCTTCAATATCATACCATACATAAAATTTCACTAAACCAGTAGAAACTTCCGTGGCCTACCTAGGACCTACCAAGAAATCCTGTGTACCTGCATGGAATGATTTACAGTTTTTCAGCAATACATAGTACCTGAGTCACATTCGATGAGTATTTGTTTCAGAATATTTTAAAGTACTCGGTGAAGTTGTTAAATAGTTATTTGTTTGCAAATTCCCATCTAAGTCAATCTATCTAAATCACATATTTAGTGGGCCAAATATTTTGTTCCAACTGTACTTACTTTTTACTCCTATTTATTTCTAACTTTAAATGTGTGTGAGTTTTTTTGTCATAGAAATTTTTAACCTATTCTCCAATAAATGCTACATTTTAATGAAGAACCATGACAAAGCTATTTTTAAGACCTAAAGAAACACCTTCTAGTTGAGGTGTAGTTTATAATATCACATATTTCCCCAGTTGCCTACAACTTTATTGATATTTCAATAATTTAAATAAGTTCAAACCATTCATTCCTCCTTAGCAAAAAGTCTTATATCTATATCCTATCCAATGCTCATCTTAGCTTTTTGTTTTGGTATGGAGGGTTTTTTTTAAGTTTCAATGTTGTTACCAGCTAGGGATGTAATAACTATTGTTCTGTAATTTCTGGAAGGTTATTACTTTTCCTGGTCATCAGATCTTTGGGCCAGTTGTTGCTATTAATCACTGCATGAATGGTTTCTAGATCATTAACCACTCTGCAGTCCTTTCAAACTCACACCGTCTCATTTAGTTTGTAAGTTTATTCCAGAATCTTCTGTTCATTTTATTGGTTGGGTTAGCCTAGGCAAGAGAAAGCTAATTGAGATCTAATTGCAGTCTTCCAGTGCCTAAAGGGGTGTTATGAAAGAGACAGAGCCAGACACTTTTCAGAGGTGCGCAACAGAAAGCGAAAAGGCAGCAGTCACAATTTGCAATAAAAAAAATTTTAGCTGGATAGTAGAAAAACAGTTATTCATGTCTGGGGCAGAGAATTGAATGAGATGATCTACAGAGGTCTCTTCCAAAGTAAATTGTTCTGTGATTCTATGAAATTAGATAGATGAGCCTATTATTTTGTATTTCTGCATTACCTTCCTTTCAAAAATGTCATAACATACTGCTTCTTAATGAATAAGACTTCCCTGTGCTTCTGAAACATAGGTATTTTACAGGTAAAGAAAGTGAAGCACAAAAATAATGATCCAACTTTAAATGTGTTAGCAGACTTAATTTGTTCTATTATGTTCTTAACATTCCTTTAACTTAAAACCACATCTTCACCATGTGCAGTATTTATACATATATGTGTATTTTTTCAGTACATAGTTGGTATCGCTTTCTAGCCATATCAGGTAAATCTAAAACTGCATTCATAAGATGTCTGAGATGTATTTTCATGTTCACTTTATCATAACTAAATGAAAAATGTAAAAACACCTCCAGCTTTAGGTCCTACACTCAATACACTAAAAGCTCTCTAAACTTATATCAGTTTAATTCTTCTTGAAGGCTTTGATATCGATGTAGCTTACCAAGGAATATCCCTTTTTCATACAGGAAAGCCAGAAATATTTAAAATTAGTATGATTAGTCTATTGACAATGTACGAAGTGCTTTGAGCCTCTAGATTTCATGTGTCAAATGACTAGAAGACTTTTAACAGTACCTGTCATTAGAATCAGGTTCTAAAAGTGACTGAAGTGGACAGGCTTATCTGTTTTCTCTTTAACCTAAAGAAAAACTAGTGAGGAAAAAAGCATCTAATACCTCACAAATGTCCTGCCAAGCTATTGAATACCAGAACCTAGAGGCAATATATGAAATAGTAATTAATTTATCTGAGAACTATTTTGGTAACCATCAACTGGAACATCTTTCCAGCTTCTCACTGTATTTCTTATGGTGTGGTGAGGAAACAGGACATGGTGTTCTATCCTTATTAATATAGCATATATATATAGGACATTATTTTTCCTTTACTTGCTGGCCACATTTTTTTTAACGCAGCACAGGACGCAATTTGCTTTCTTTTGACAGGAGCACTACTGGCTATTTTACAATGTGGCAATAACCATAACCCTCAAAGGAGCAGGACTGTTACTCACCCAGTCAGTTCCCAACCTCTACTGGTACAGGAGGTTGTTCTATCCCAGCTGCAGGGCTTTGCACTTCTGCTTGTTGAACACCACAATGTTTCTTCACATTTTGAAAGGTTCCTTGAAATTTAAGCTCTAATATACATTTACTTATCATTCTTAATTTTGGGCTTTGCCTTTCACGTTTTGGGGGGATGTAAAATGGAAATATAAAATCGACGTGTTTTAGGAAAGTCAGTAGTGACTTAAGTGTTGCTACAAAAATATCTTATCCAAGGTCTGGTGTGGGTGTGCACACATGTACATGCACCAATAATATCAAAAAGGCAATTATATCATTTTGTAGTTAAAGAAGCAAAAGATTAATTCTTTGAACCCCCAATTTCTTCATTTGTTTGTGTTTGCTGTTTTACTGTCTTTGTGTGCTTAAATATATCTATGTTCTTTCCTCCTATTAATATTTGGTTTATTCTGGTAATTTAGAATGGTCAATGTGAAGATGAGTTTTCAAGCATAAACTGTAGAAATGACACAACTATAGAAATGTCTGGAAAGCCTTAAAGATGTAGTATTGGACAAGCAGGTAACATCTGCTTAACATAACCTTAGAGATTCAAAAATCCTTCCAGGCCCTTGGATCTACCTGAACTCCTTTGACTGCATTGTGTTTCTCTGCTAAGGCAAGACCAGAGTAAGGAATATAAATCCAACTTCCCTTTAAGAAGGATACCTGAGCATAATTATTAAAGCTGGTAATATTTTGGCTCCTTTTACTTGTGTGTAATGTTATTTGCAAGAATAATTAGTGTTTTTAAAAACAGACTGCTCAAGTGGAGTTACTGGAGTTACTATCCTAAAATAGGATAAAGTAAGGGTGGTATTCAGGGTTTTTGAGTCTGTATGTTCTAATGATAACATTGGATTTGTGGGAAAATTTCTGTGTTTGGATACTGCTCTGTTCTTCCATTCCCAAGGATGGTGACCATCAGCATATCCTTATTAATGTTGAAATGGTCACAGGTTTGGATTACATATTCTGTGTCTGCCAATAAATGTTCTTCATGCTAGTATGATACCACATAAATCTTAAATTTTCATTTGCTTTTTTAACAAACTAGGAAACGCCATACATCACAATCAACAAAAGCTAGAGTTTGATTCATTATTATGCTCTTTTACTACAGAATCATATAATGTTCCCTTAGGATATGATTTGATCTAATATGCAGGATGGATAGTTCACTTGGGATAGAACTACATGAACACGTGCTGTTGCATCAGAACCAGATTAAAGAAGTTCCATCTGTTTGTTCATGTCCTGTGCCACAGTTCAATGCTCCCTCGGTTGCACTTAGGTTTCATTCTATTAATCAGATCACTATTATGGTAGATCTTAAAACCAGTAAAAAATGCATTTGTGGTGGGTCTGGTTTTGTTTTGGTTTTGTGGGGTTTTTTTCCTCTTAGTTTTATTTTTATTTAGGTCATTACAGTAACCTGACAGCAGCCACAGAGCTGATTGTAGTGGTGCAACTGAAAGGAGTGTGAGCCCTGGTAGTAGATGAGGAAGCAGAGGGAAGGAGGGAAGGAAGACATCCTAAATCCATTTTATACATATGTACAATTTTAAAAGATAAAATATCTAATCAGTGGTCTCTAGGAACATTGCATGGAGAATATTTTGGTTTATATCTTTATAATCTGTGCTTTTTTATAGTGGCCTCAGTATTATATCAGATCACCTCATAAATGTTCATCAGTTTATTTTACACAATTTATGCTATTAAACCTGTCTTGCAGATAAAGAGAAAGGAAACAGAGGGAAACTTTGTATTAGATTTCTAACTGTAACCTAATCCTGACAATTATTTTAATAATTTAGTGATTAATTTGAAGCTGGTAATTTTATTCTAAGACCTGACTGTTCAGATTACTTAATTTTATTTATTTTTTCTCTTCAGCTCCTACTGACTTATACAATTTTTATGAGAGCTGTGATTGAAAGACTTTGGAAACTGTTCTTCAAATCTTTAAATTAAATGCTTTAAAATTGCCTAGAATCAAAGTATACTATTTCAGTAAAATTAAACAACTATTTCAGGTAAAAACACAGAAAATGTAGTTTCCAAACAGAAATCGAACCAAACCAAACCCTCTTTATTGTTCTACTTGGCAATTCTACAAATCAAATCCAGGTCTTGGAAGTGTGGTCCCTGGAAAACAAGGAGTAGACATACAAAATTTTTAAAGTAAAATACTCTATGGCCTTAGATGTTTTTTTTTCAAGAAGCAGAAAGGGGGCATGCAGAGCCCTCCAATGCATCTTTCATTATTCTTTCTTTTCCTGAAGTTCTTCTTTCTTAGCAAGAACACATCTTTCAGTCTCTTTAGCCAAAGAAGCAAAAGTTTTCTAGATACCAAACTGCTAATCAATTTACACCATATATCTTCTCTGACAGGGCCTTTCTACAGAATGTGTAAATCATCCCTGTTGAGAGAAGGAAGGTTGATTCTATAGCTAACAACTTTGTGACATCTTTGTAAAAAACAAAAAGATCACATTTTACATTGTGTAGCAAATGTAACAAATACTCAGTTATTCAACTTCAGAACTGTCCTGTAATTTTTGACTACAGTATTTATCTGCCTGCCTGTATTTTTGCAGTCCTAAAGTTAAATACATAATATTTTCTATCCTACTCAGTGCAGTGCAGAAACAAACTGAAAGTCTTCTAGAATGAAAGGGAAACAAGTTTCTTTTGTAATGCCATATTTAACTATTTTGTAACTTCATTCTAGCATCCTGAATTTGATAGATAAATTTTGAAGAAAAAATAATATTTCTGCAGAGATGAATATGGGGTTATCTTATTTAAGGAAAAAAAAAAAAAAACCCAAACAAAACCTCCTACCTCTTAATAACAAAAAAATCAAAACCCAAAATTGAATGTTTCCATCTCTCTTAAAAGGCTATTTGTTATATCTTAAACTTTTCATAGAGCTGTGAAACCTTACGCATCAATATGTATTGAATAAAATACCTTTCAGTATGCAGCTATTATTTATGCCTTTTCATATTTTAAGCATTTTGCTTTTCTATTTCAATAGAATCAAGAACCAGTACATTTGTTTATGACTAGTTATTCTCAATTGCTTGCATTTTAGTAAGAAATGGAAATACATTATGTACATGATTTCTGTCTTGAATCATGCTGGAGGTGGCCAACTTAAAATCAAGTATTCTGCTCTAACTACAACTCTGTGTGGCATCAATCTTAGATTAATCACAATTCCTTGTATACACAGGTCAATCAAGTGCATTGCTATATGGAGACCCCAAGGAAAATGAGCTAGTTAAAGTCTGATATTAGTACATGACAAAAAATAACATTGGTACAAAATCTCATTTTTATGGAACACAGAGTACAAAGTAAACAGTACAGTATTGTGTTTGTACAACCAGAGGGCTACTCAAAAGTATAGGTCATAAATATAATCCCATGAAATCCGTGGTTTGAGAGAACAGTTTGTCTGGAATAGTTGCAGCTGAGAAGAGACTCAAATAATTAGGCATACATATAAATATTTATGTAAATGTATATATTTATGTAAAAATACATCAACAAAATTTGTATGAAAATACATAGAATTATATAAATTACCTATTTTATAGCTAGCTCAGAATATCATCTCTATTCAGTTTTTCAGACAAGGCTGCATGCTTTCAGTTGGCTGGACTTACATAAGAAATATTACAGAAATATTACAGAATAATGAAGTGAAGTTATCTAAATTTCATTTTACCTTAGTCTTTGTTAATAAACTTTACAGAAATTTTTTAATAGCAACTGAAACATTAAGTTGTACAGATGTTCAGTTGCCCACACAGTAGTGAGGAAAAAGCAGTAGAGTAAAAGTGAATCTATCATACACATACAGAAAAAATATACTGAGACAGCAGAAACTTTCTTAACAAGCTGACATCCATTGCAGCAGAATTTCAAAATTTAGTGAGAAGGGGATTTTTTGCATAACTCATAACAAGTATCCCATCTTTCTGAGCAAAGTTAAGCATAGGGCATAAACAGGAAGAATCCTTTAATTTCACAGAAAGAGGCAAAAATTTAAGATACTCTTTTCCAAACTGTTCACAAACTATGCCAAGATTTTTTGTTTAATGGTTACTGTTTGAATGGAATATGCAAATTCCACCCTACATACTTTTTATATAGATTGCATGGGAGAGGTGCAATCATTCATTCTTCGTATTTTGATAACTTTTGATGCAGAAAATGGTTAAAATATTTTGGTGGAATATTGTAGTGCAAAATCTGTATGGAATAGGTTATAATAAATGATCATTCATACATCCTTTATATCTTATTCCGTATTGCTATAATTTAACAATTTATGTATTATGTAATGAGCTATAAGATTTTCTTCCACTTACCACCTTTTAGTGGAATGTGTTCTTACACGTGCTGATATAAAGAATTTAAAGAGTTTTTGCTGTAGTGATTTGACAAAACATCAGTCAAATATGGAGGATAAATCTAAATTAAATAATAATGAGTGACGTAAGTCTCATTGAACTGAGAAGAATCTCTATTACCTATTTCCTTTACAAAAAAAGTTCCTGAAGAGATATGCTGTAGAAGTATCAGAAACTTGTTTCATTCAACTGATCAGCAAAACTGAACCCAAAGAAAGTGCCAACACTTCTCTGAACCGCCTGTCTCACTTGTTAAATGTTTTGCATATTAAGATAAGGGGTTTTTTCCCCATGGTTCTTTGCTGAAGGCAAGAGATGTTCCTACAGCTTTGTTAGATTTCCAGTGATGACGTCAGAATACAAATACCCATACAAAGTGTTTGCAGCATCACACCAAGATGTACCCAAAGGGATGAAAAGGGAAACAGGAGAGCAGCAGCTACCATCACAAAACTTTACATTTGTCGTGTTTGCTTCCCTGATTTCTGTTTGTTCTAAAGTGATGGGGAAGCCTAAGAGGACAAAAATTTCTGTGTTCCTAGATGCCTTTCTGTTGCAGCCTGCTGAATATTGTTATTTTAAAAGTATTTGCTATTCTAATTAAAACAGTACTGTTTTTTCAGCATCTGGGAAAGATTCTTCAGCATGGACTGTAAGGGTTGACAGAGAAATGGTTGCTATGGAACTATTTCTGAGCTAGCATTGCAGAGCAACATTTGGCAGGATTTAATTTGCATCTCTTCCTTGCTGCAGTTTCTTCAGGATGATCTGACCATAGACTTCACCAGTCACCCAGAAAGCATAGCTCTGCACTGAAAGTAGTTGTTTCGCCAGAAACAGTACAAGTGTCAGCCCTCCCACCCCCACATTTAGCAAGGTTTCTAAATCAGTGAAGATCAATCTGCAAAATTATTTATTATGTGATCTAGTAATTATCTCATTTATTAGTTACAATAAATCCTGAGAATTCTAATTTTTTCATGAAAGTGTTAGACTGATTAAGGAGAAAAGCTGTTATGTTAATTACAAGAATTAACAATTGCTGAATCAAGACTGTAAGTGTGAAACACTTGGACTTGCCATATCTCCTACATATGTGGAGACCTATATATAATAAATATTTTGTCTTTATTTTCCATTGAAGCTAATATTGTCAAATTAGTTTTATGATCATTTGAAGGGACTTTCCTCTTAAATCATTAGTTAATCTATAGTTTATTATTATGATTAATATTTTTTACCGATAGTGTTAGTTGAATAAAATATTTACATGAACAAAATACCATTGCATAGCTGCTCTATTAAATTGAAGGTTTTGGAAACAAGAAAATGTAGCAAGAAAAACTAGTGTAACGTATTGCAGGAGAGGGTTATAATTTCAAAATTCAATATTAACACAACTGCAGGCTTGTATGCTATCCCCGGCTCTATTTACATGTTATTATTTCCTCAATAAACAAACAAAAAAATCAGTTCATAATCATTATACAAGAAAGGCTGGTTTGGGGATCGTACAAGTCAGAATTTCATTCCAGGCCAGAGGTATGTGGCAACTTAAGTAATAATTCTTGCTATTCGACACTTAGTGTGCCTCTGAGACTTCTTCTTACTGAAATATTGCTAAATATGTTAAAAAGTTAACTAGATGATCGTGGCAGAGCTGCGGTCGTCAAAATTCCTGTTTTCCCACCTGATTGAATCTCCGCTTTGGCAGCGAGCAGCCTTGGCTGTGCCCCGCGCCTGCTCAGGCTGCATGCCGCGGGCTCGGGCCGGGCGGGAGGAGCTGTCACCATTAGGGGGCTCACTGGGAATGCGGCTGCGGCCGCCGTGCCGCCCCCCGCCCCGGGGCTGGGCGGGTCATTTACGGGAAAGGCGAGAAAAAGACCGTGTCTGTGAGTTCCAGAACAGGCGAGACCTGGGTCCTGCTCTGGGGAAAGCGCTCCCGAAGGGCAGTGTGAGGAGAGGTCTATTTGCCTGGGGTTACTGCCTGCCCCTTTGTTCCCTGTGTCCTTGGCAAGGGCTGAAAGAGCTGTGCCTGTAATACTTGGGCCCTGCTGTGCCACTTAAAGAAATAATAAGCCATTGTCTTCATTAAGCAAGCCTTGTTTTAGCAAACAGAATTCAAATACTAAAAAGGGAACATTTTTAAGGGGGGAGAATCAGAGACAGGGATGCTTTACAAAATTCCCTAGAGATGCTGCTTTGTTTCCACTATTTTATTGCTACTCACTGAGAAGATTCATATTCAAATAGGTTGGGGTTGTGAATCGGTCGTTTGCACATTCTCATGGACCCAGGAAGGCTATGATTATGGCTAATTACAATGACGAATGGAATCCTAACAAGAGTGCTCAATCAGATTGCTGTTCATGCATGAAGCAAAGCAGACCAGCCAATGGAGGTGTGATTTTGGTAATTACGAACAATGGGGCTAAGTTGGAAAACCTCCGTAAATCTGCTCGAGACAAAATAAGGTCTAATTAATCACTTTAAGTTTTGAATTCTCCAGATGATCTGCATGCTCAGTTCTCTTTAGTATTCTTTTAATAGACTTAGTCTAAAGAGTAAGAATGCACCCTTTTCACTCATACTTTCACAGGATAAAATGCAACTGTTTCAAAATATTCTGACTTTCCTTTTGTGACGGATTGTGTTGCAACCTGTTTTTTCAGGCAAGTAGATGGAATGTTAGAAAAATAAACTATTGTTTGCCTTGCTAGCAGTGCCATTATCTATGTTGAGAAAAAAGGTGAAATTTCTTTAAGTTGTCTTATTATTCTTGACCTAATTTCCAAACTTAATTTTATGGAAGTAAATGGGAATTTTTGACATTGCCTCTAAAGACTGCGGATTTTAAATCTGCCTTTAAAAAGTTGTACTTGGGCTAATGTAAATAAATGACTAAAATTCATACATTTTTTAATTACCTTGTTTTTTTAATGAAGAAATATTAGCAGCATATACATAAAGTCAAATGAAGGCTAATCTTTTGGCAATGAAACTTTGAGGGTAGGACAGTTTTTCTTTGTGTATTAATATTCATTCCAAATTTTATTTTGAACATTTTATTACATGAGCCTATATTTTCATAGTAAAAAATCTTTAGATTAATTTGTCCATAAATAAGTATTATGCTGAATATGATAGCCTGGTTTCAGTACTCTAGGGAACATTTGAGGAACTATTTTTTTCTTGTAGATTCAGTTGGTGTGAGGAGATCACCTGGCTATGTGACTTCAGTGAAACTTGCTTTGACATAGACATGTTTTGAGTATGAAGGTATTACATATTCAGAAAACCTATAGAATAAAACCCTTTTATTGAGCTGCCATGTGAAAAAACACAAACTGTTAAGTAAATAGCAATTGTTTTGGAACACTGATGTTTGTATGTATGTCTTCTTTAGTTTTATTGTGTCTTCTACTGTTAGCACAAGTTAGCACTTTGTCTGAAGGCCCTTTTCCTATTAGAAGGATATTTCAGTATACAAAATACATCATTGTTGCCAAAAATTTTGATGACATTGATGCACAGGATCAGATTTTTCCTGTATATATCAGGTTTTGACTAGACAGTTTTAAGCACTGGTATTTTGGGAGACCTCAGTGTTGGGCTAAGGGTTGTATTGGTGCTTATTTCACATGATCTTATAGTTTGTCCCTAATAGTAGATCTTTGATTCTTCTGTCACCTTTGTACCACAAAATGATGCATTGCCCAAGTTGCTGTATGTTTTTCATTATCAGTTGTCTTAACACATATTATTATAATTGTGTGATTTGGCTGTGTGTAGGCCTTGGTGGCAATTAATAGGCACTTTTTGGTGTGCCCTTTAACTAGGCTGAGAGGGATTCTGTCATACTATGAATTATGTATGATCCAGCTGCGCACAAGCCTCTCATTAAGGTTCATGGAACAACTACTTTCAACCATGCCCCAATTTATAGACTTCTGTGGAGAAAGCATGATCCATAGTGCTTCATGAAATGATTGAGCCAAGAAAATAGCTTGCTGCTGCCAAAATGATCATTTGTCTGTTGGTTTGGTGAGCTGAGTTGCTCAGCAAGGGATAAGACAAGCCCAGAGCAAGTAGGACAAAAAGATAGTGCAAATTCAAACATGGAGATGGAGAGAGGAAGTGAGACCTCACTGGGTGTGTCACTCAGCTAGATTGTTTTATTCATCTTTTGAAATTATGTTCATGCAGGCCTTGATTGTCTTTAGTCCTTTTACTTCAGTTCCCTCCATTAACAAAATTGTTCAGGGAGTGTCTCAAAAGCTTTTTACCTCCTTTCATCTAATGTGTCTTCATTACTTGTGCTTTTGTATGGAAAGCCTTTGTTTAATCTTTTCCTTTCATTTTCCAGTAGTCCATCAAATTAAAGCCATCTCGGTCATATGCCAAACACCTGGATATCCTAAACTTAATTAGATAACCCAAATGATAGCTCAGTCTCATGCATTGTATTTATCTAAGAAAAAGTTTCTCGTTTGATGCAATATAAATAAGGAACTTACTTGAATATGGCCATGATTTTAACTTGAAAATCTTATGAAAAGCTCTGCTCGTGATGCACATACAGTAACCTCATCTGTGAATTCACCCCCTGGTGAGACCAGTTACTTCTGTCCTTGCTTCTGTGCATCTTCAAATCATTACTTCTTATTTTGAGAAAAATGCAGGAGTAGGAGTGCAAGGAGTATTTAAATTTTTTTTCTATCTATGAAAGGAATCTCTGTCATTCACTGGCAGGATATCCTCACCAAGATAGGAAGAAAGAATTCCTACATTAAGAAGTCCAACAATTGAGGCAGGTGGAAATAAGGGTTTTCTGCTGTTCGATAGCCATAGCTGTATTCCAATTGGTTAAAATATTTTCTAGCCTCACTAGATTGTGAAATTNGCATTTGGCTTAGTTTTTAGAAGATCATTAATTTTTTGAGGGTATCAATAGTTATAAGGGATATTACAGTTGGAGAGATGATAATAAAATTAAGACTAGTGTAATTGCATTATTAGTCTATAAAATAGAACTTTTTAAAAGTAAGAAACATTTATAAAGTACACAGTGGTATGGTGCAATATACAGCTTTAATTGGCAATCATTTTTGATGACTTACATATCACCTATAAGACCTTTACTTTCTTAGTGCAATGTTTTTTTACTGAGCTGGAGTAGGGCAAGCTCAAGAGCTCTTTATCTTATAAAAAAATTAATTTAGCAAAAAAGCTTGCACAAGATGTTACTTGAAGTAAGCATAAAGAAAATCTGATTCTATTTGTTTTAACAGTGTATTACTATAACACAAAAGTGAGCCATATTTTTCTATATGAAGGTACTTCAGATATGAACTAGACTCCAAAAAAAAATCTACACATTGTTTCAGGTAGGCACTCTGACAGTTAATTTATTCTGCTTGTCAGAAACTTTTGGGATATATGAAACTCAGCTGGTCTCATGGCATCTCTGACAACTTATTCCCACAAGAATCAGCTGGCATGATTCATTTTTGGAACAGGAGGCACTTAATTGTCAAAGTATCCTGAAAAACATACTGAGATTAGAACAGTGTCCTGTGTTCTTTAGTGACAGAATTGCTTATGAATCAGGGAGCAGTATCAGTTTGCTATCTGCCTGCCTCAATGACACTGAGAGTACTGAGGAATAAGGGACCTTGATATCTTTGTAGGTTAGTGAGTATTATTCATATATTATGTAAAGCAGCATATGAAAGACATTCTACAGGTAATGAATAAAACGAGTCATTGCATGTTTGGTGTTGCCAGCCATTTACTTCATAATTTTCTCACTGTTACAGTAACATTGTTTTTACTCTTCATTTCAGTCTAATACCAATGCCACCTTTTTTGTTTTTGCTGGAACCTAGTATGCTTTTGTTTCCTTTTTCTTGAGGTATTTGCAAGTCTTAGTGAGAGTAAAAGTATTACAAAGTTGGAAGGTATTGCTAATGCAAAAAATGCTCAGATAAGAAAAGTTAGACAAGTTTCTCAGCTGGAATGTAAGATATTGATTAAAATTAACGCCAAAAGGTTATAGAGAGTAATAGTAAAAGTTACTCATGGTGATATAAACTTATTCTTGAGGATTTCTTTTTCTGTTATGTTGGTGGGAGTTTGTGCTTATCTTACACAAAACTTTAAAAAAAAGTCTGACAAGTGTCATTTGAGTGGAAGATGGTTATGGGATACTGGTATGATGGAAATCTAATGCAATTTTGCTATGCATTAGTGAATTTAGTAGAGACAGGAAATGTAACGTTTTGCAAGGCATTGAAAAGATGTAATTTTATTATTCTGTAGTGCTAGTCACCTGTGTTCAATAAAGATTAATTTAAACAAGTGTAGAGAACCCCAAGTACGACTAGAAGGATAAAATATCAGTTGTAGAGAGAGATATTTGAGGAGAGTCGTGTGTTTAGCTGAGACAAACAAAACTTGAGAAGGAAATATGGCTACTCAGAATAAATGCATGGTTATAAATTGTGCCTAGAAATTTGCTCAGTAGTGAAAGTCTGAAATAATCTTCAAAATTGCATGGCAGCAGTCAGTTGAAAGGCTTGTGGAAGAATTATATGTCAAAATTGTAATTCCTGGAGATAACAAATTCTGATAGATAATAAATTATTTTGTATATGTCTCCGTAAGTATGATTATCTCAAGGGGGTACTAAAATAAAACCTCTACTTCTTATTTGCACTCTGTTTATTCAGTTCTTCAGAATGTCTCTTTCTTGACAGAAGTAGTACAAAACAAAAAACTTTCGGACTAGAAATATTCTTTACCTTGTTTTATTTCTTTAATTTCTTTCTTTATTCATTTGAACCACTCAGCATTTCTATAATTAATAGCAAGTTATCAGGACAATTCCCCTCCAGAAGTTTGACCTTTGTTTGTAACATGGAAAGATACCTGTAGCCATGAGTGGGTTTTGCCTTCATGAAGCAAGCTAAAACAAGAGAGATACTTGTAATTATTGTCAGTGGTTTTATTCTGTAGATTTATTCAGAAGGGGGAATTTTTAATAATTTCCAGCTTTACCCAGTGGTCTAGAAGGTGTGGCAAAAATCATTCTACTCCAACTACATTTGCAGATTTACAGGCTCTTTAGCAATATTCTTGAAACAAATACAATAATAAAATGATAATATGGTGGTTGCAAAGTAAAGTAATATCATGATTCTTCATTTTGCTGATGTAAATTTTTCAAAATTGCACAACAATCAGGATGTATTCTGTATGGGATCTAAACTTACATTGATTTTTTTTTTTTGGTTACTATATCTACATTATAAATTACCATTTCCAGAAGATTGCAGGACTGACATATTTCAGTAACTATTTGTTGGTATAAAAATGTCGCCTTTGATTGCAAGCTCAGAGTCATTCACTAGAGCCTAAATTTAAAAAAATAAAATTAAAAAAACCTGATGTTCCCCACAATTTTGTTCTAGAAAATATTTATCACTTAGCTGGACAAAGAGAAAATAGGAGAGGTTATGTTTTACTGCAGAGGTGATAACTAAACCATGGCATTTTAATTATTAATTTTTATTATGGAATTATGAATTTTTATTTAATTTAGCAGCCTATCACATACATATGTCTACAAAAATTTGAGTTAGGCCAGGAAACAAGTAGAAAAGCTACCTTCTCCAAGTACTTTGACATGTGATTATTTGATAATCTTTTTATTATTAAAACTTGATCTATGTTCAATCAATTTATAGTAATTTACAATAAAATGTGTATCGGAATGCCATAAACTATCAATTTAGTGTCTAAAATTATCAGAACAGATAAATCCATATCCTATTGCTAAAAAGGACTTTGTTTATCCTTCACAGAGTAATGTTGCAAGAACCTATTTAAAAGTTTTCAATGACATATTCTGTGGGAGTTATATACAGCAAACACAGTGGCAACCTTCAGGCAGAAATAACTGAAGCAGTTTGTAATTAGGTACAAGCTTTTGTCAACTTCTCTGTTTAGGACTTCCTGTGTAGTGTTTGTGTTATGACTGTGGGACAACAGTGTTCCTTTCTGAAGAGTTTGAAAGAAGAGAAATAAAAGAAAGGCAAATAACTCATTTCTTGCTCCTGACAGAGGACCCAGCTGGAACTGGTACCAACTGATTGCTGGGTAACGTACAGCTGCTCCGGTAAGAATATCTTACAGCAAGCATTCTTCTGGGCACTGATATTTAGGACCATCTCAGGAATTAGTAGAAATGCAAGCTAAACATGAGTACTAAAAAAACGAACTTAGTTCTGCTGGAAGTTTTACAGGACATGTTTATTGTTCTTTGGATTTTATTATCATTTTATAGTAATACCTTTTAATTGAGATATATGTCACCAAGATGTGCCAAATCCATTATCAGAAGCAATACTGCCATGTAAAAGCACATAGGCATGGCTTAATTAACCTTGCTATGATAGTTTTAAAGTATTTCAAGTAATTTCCTAGAACTGTCACATGACAGTAAATTCTACCTTAGTAATTACTACTATATAGTCTAGAAGCTAAAGTAATAAATTAAAATCAAACCCAGAAGAGTGTATCGTTTTGCTAAGAACATTTTAATGAAATACTTTTAAATCACAAAACTGCTTTTATAGTTAATATCATTGTGTGGTTGGGTTTTTTCCTACATCCTGTTCAATATCTCTTCTTGAAACTTCTGAGAAGATCTTGCCATGAGAATTAACTTTTTAACTGGGAATGGGTGTTATTGCCTGGTGAGTGAGAAGAAGAAAGCAGACCTGTAGTAGGAAAATACCTTTGCATTTCGCTTTTAAAATAGTCATTTTCCAGAAGTACCTACAAAACACTTTCCATGCAACTAGGAAAAAGTTTATAGTACAAGTCTAGTAGTGTATTCAGACATTAAACCAATTGAGTAAGATAATTGGCATTATAATAATGATCATAACAGAGCATGATGCTATTCTAAAACAAGGCTTAAATAGAGACACTTTGAAATCGTGTACACAATTAATTTTGTAATGTCTATATAATTCATTCTAAAATGTGTGTTCTTTAGTGGAATCCGAGGACGCCAGAATGCTTTCAATGAGATTTAAAATAGTCAAGGAGTAAATATCTGACAGGAGAACAGATTTTAAAAAGTAGTGTCCTGCAGAAATGGAAGACTCCATCATTGCCTACTTTTCATGATACTGCCTTTGGAAAGTTGACAAAGCAAAAAAAAAAACCTCTTGCAATGAGACAGCATTGTAGTCATGCTTCTAATGCCTTTCTGTGATAAATATAGCTGTGTGAAACAAGACTTGCTTCCTATTGCAGTAAGTGAACATGTAATAGTTCAATATCAAGTGAGAAAGATTTTTGTTGCATACCTAAATTTTTCCCTTAAGCAGTGTTGCATTGTTTTTGAAAAGTCTTATTGTTCTTACAAAATAGGCTTTATTTATCTTTAAGTAGGGGTATTCTTAATGGTTATAACAGTTTCCAATCATACTTCTATCTTCTAGATAACTCTGACAAGCTTTCATCTGGAAACAAAAAAAACCCTGTATTAAATATTACTGTTAATGAATTTTGGAGTAAATTCAGTATTCCAATATCATTAATTTAGTCATTATTTTTCCCATAATTTCTTCTCTAGTATTTTTCCTTCATTTTGTGATTAGTTTCAGAGTGCATGGTAATGAAGTGATGCTTGTGTTTTCTGTTAGAGAGAGAGGTAAGTCAGTTTCCTTGGTAGTCTGATTCTGCAATCACTGTTTGGTATATTGTATCTTTAAAGTTACATTGACATGTAAATAGATATCATTTGCCTAGCCTTAGGGGTAATACCTGTTTTATTTCTACTACTAAATTATATGGAGAAAGAACTGACCTTCTCTTTCTAATTTTTCACATTCAGTTCATATATTCGACTGACAATTATACATGTCACATCAAACTGAATTTCAGGCCTTCTACTGAAGTTGATAAAAAGCCTCCTGTTCATTTTTAATAAGCACAATCCCAGTCCTGAATGAGAACAAAAAAGATTACACTTGAATTCCGTGAATATTAAAAATACAGACTCAGAGTTGTTCCCCAAAGTAGTTTTAAAATTCCAATGATCATATTGTCTTTTCAATACAGAGCCCAAGAAAATTTTAAATACCTTATTATTCCTAAGGACAAGACCTTATTATACTCAGTCAAAGGTCTGCTTGTCTCATTTCTAAAAGTAATTGGGATTCAACAGTTGGGGAAGTATAATCAACAAGGTAAATATTTCATTTGTATTCTCCAGTATACCCTCCCAGTTTCTAACTGTCAGTAACTTAACAGCTTCCTAATTGGGATGTTGAATAAAAATGTTTTCATTTAGGAAAACTGGATGGACCTTTCCTAATCCTCTTAATTGTATTTATTAATTGATCTCCAGAACATACTTTGTTAATAAACTCTGCTATTTCCCTATACATTTTATGGAAAAAAAAGGAAATTCTTCCTTTGATCCTAAATTTATTCCTGATTCTTTATTTTTCCCTTGTATTATGAAAAAGAAAGTTGAATTATTTTTATTGTTTCACACCTCTGCTGTTCATGGTTTCTGATGTATGCTGTTCAGTCATCACTGTATCTAAACAGAGCAGTTCTAGCCTAATAAAACTATGAAAAACTTAGTTTTTTCCACTATGAAAAAATGTTCTGTACCTTGGGTAATCCATGCTGTCCTTTTCTTTATCTTCTCAACTTCCTTTACACCCTCTTTAAAGTCATGTGAGTACAAAATTTTGCAGCAACCAAGCATGGTGAATTTGTCACCTGACGTAATGAAGCTTTAGGACCATTACTTAATGTTTACTAATAATTGAAACCATTTTATTTGCCTTTTTAAGTGTTGCAAAATGCTGTTCCTACATTTTCAGGTAACTATCTGCAGGGGCTTCGAGAACTCTTTCCTGAGTAGAACACTCAGGCCTGTATAATTAGGATTGTTTATTGTTTTCCCTCATATGTATTACTCTACCAATAAGAAATTTAATCTATCATGCTATCACCATTTTCTAGTTATTTTTAAAGTATATTGAACAGCATGGGCCAGCACATAACCCTTTGGAATCATGCTAGTAACTTCTCCACATTACAGAAACTGAATGCTCAGTTCTATCCCTCACTACTGCGCTTCAACAAGTTACTACTATATTAAAGGACTTTCCTTGTTATCCTGTTGCTCTTTAGTCTCCATAAGAAACTTTTGATGGATTTGGTGCTCTATGTCTGCAATTTCAGACACCTAACTGTGCTAAATATCCTTTGGAAGCATCTTCTGTAGACAATGGAGAAAGAGGAAACTTTCCCTGGAACAAACTCAGGCTATCATCACCTTAGCAGTCAGGTGCAATAGAAGCAGGTCAGTAAAATGCTGCATCCATACCATGTGGGTTATGGGAGATATATGTCTGGGTATCTGTGCTTCAATTCTGTGCATTGAGTACCCATGGGCAGTTAGAATAGGCTAAGTTAGTCCTTGGAGCACATCTTTTGATTTATCTTTATCTGAATGGAATCCAATTCAAGCTCTCCAAGATCACTTTATGTTATTGGTGAGGATGATAGGGAGGTTTGTTTCAAAAGGATACTTCCCTTAACTAATGCACTAACATAGACCTTTCTCACATGGAATAAGCTAGACTCCCATTAAGAGTCACCCCCAGAGTCTCTTCTGTAGCTCTTCACTCCAGAGATAATACACTAGGGTCCAACAGGTAGGAATGCACCATTTTATTGAAGGTTTTCAGAAATACCAGTACAAACACAGAACCGTGCTAGTTCTTGTAGTAGATGCCTGTTATATGGCTTTTAAGATGCTTTGAATCTTTCCAAGTAAATTATATTTACATATGTATCCATTAATTTTATGATCCATTTTACCAGTTCAAGTGCTGTCATATATGCCATGTTCTGTTCTGTTGCTCTCAGTATTTGCTTATGTGATAGGATGCACCCTACAGTAGGTGATACTAAAATTTCATACCTGTATTTACTTTAAGATAAATTGTTGTCAGTAGCTTTGATACAAATAAATTATTATTTAATGTAGCATTTAAACCTTTAGAGCTTCTGGTGTATCTTCTTACACTTAACATCTACTCACAGCATTTTTTCCTTTAATATCTAACAGAAGCCCTCGAGCAGCAAGGCTGAGCTATAGTTTATACTTTGATAATACCTCTCACTGATTTTCTTCCTTCCACATTTCCATGGAATCTATTTTTCAGTCTCCCGTTCATCCCAATACTTTGGCAGGATGTAAGTGTCAAGCAGATACAAAAATTTTCAAGTTCAGTACTTATAATCTCTAGTGCTTCTGAAGAGCTTACCCTAAAAAAAATCAACAAATAAGGAAAAGAAAACAAAACACTGCTTATGTTTCTATGCTGATTTATTTCTTTGAATAAGCATGGTTAATTAATGTACAGGAGCTTCATGAGCCTGTGAATAACTTTTATTCCTCCTACTGCACCCTCTACATAGTCCAAGGTTCTGCAGTAATTTTATCTCTCTATATTTGTATTATTTTGAACATGTCTTTCACCTAAGAGGAATATATGATCTTCAGCTTAAATATTAGGACTTGTACCATAATGATGAAACACATACTGTATTTCTTTAGATGCAAAATAGCTTGTCTTCAATGCTTATGAAAATATTTGAGTAAATAGAATATCTTTGTCTGGCATTTAGTGCAGAATATAATGTCTGCATTTTAGTGCAGAATATAATTTTTGTTCCAAAATACCTGTACAGTAGGTGGCTCCTAGTCATTACTACAAGGAGATTTAGCAATTAGAAACTACTAAAAGATGTTTTCTTAAACATGCTTGGTAGTTAAGTTTTGAAAAAAAAATTTTTTAATTATCTGAAATTCTTGGTAATCTTTTGGAAGAAATGGTTGAACATTTCAGTTAGAATTTGCTATATTACCCATAATGATATGACTAAGGAAAAAGTGATATTCAATATACTGGGAGATTGGCAGCAAACTAGGAGGCAACTCTGTATTCCATGGGGAGATAAGCACTAAAAATGGTTCTTTTACTCTCAGAAAGCTGAAGTAGATAAGATACTATGATACTGATACTGGGCTATTATAAAAGTAAGTTATGCCTTTATGATTAGAAGTGACCTCTAAAGTTTATTAGGTCCAAACCCCCATGCAGGAACAACTTGAATTAGGTAGCTCAGAGCTGTGCCCAAGTGAGTTCTTTAAAAATTTCCCAGTATTGAGATTCTGTAACCTCCATGAAAAACATGCATTTTTGCTGTCCTTCTGCCATGCTTGCTTGGCTTTGAAGAAGTTTTCATGCTTTGAAGGGCTTGTTTAGCCCTTCTGGCCCTCTTTGTTCTGTAATTTTTTATTCTACTGTATTCTTATTAAAACCTTGGCACACAGTTGTACATGACAACAACCTAGAGTTGGTATAACTCTTCAGAAGGTCAGATTATTTTTTCCCTAAATACCTTGACAAATACATGAAAAGAAAAGACTTGGCATTAGCTTCCCTGAAGCATTATGTCTTTGTCCAGTCCCTCATCTGTGCTGTAGCACTACTTCTGCACCACAGCTACTAAATACTGAAACTGTTATACTAGATCAAAGGAGGGCCAGCCGGGACCTGTTCTATTCTGAGTTTTGGTTCAGCCAGAACCAGTGGGAAGAAAGGGAAACTCCTCTGCTGAAATTCAGAATTACCTGAAAATTTCTTCTTGTAGTTGCAAATGGACCAAAACTATGAAGCACAGGGTATCCCGCATTCCTAACTCTCCAACATACTTTGTAAAAGATTGACTTTTGTCTTTTGTTGTATTATTAAATTAATGGTTGAATGTGTTTTTAATAAGAGTCTAATGATTTTTCAGTCATTTGAATCTCTTTACTTTTTTGGAACATTATTTGAAGAGTTCCATGCATTAATTATGCATTTATGACTAAATATTTACTATTTTAATTTTTTTTCCTAATTTCACTGCCTGCCTTGCTGTTTTTTGTGACAGGAAGCTCCCAATCTGTTTTTGTATATACTATTCATTATTTCATGTACTTCTGATATAATAATATTTATTCATCATCATTTTGAAATAATTACAGGTTTTTAGTTCCTCAGGCTTTTTTTCTAAATCCTCAACCTATCTCACTGTTTCGCTATCTCTGAACTCTTTTTAACCCTGAGATTTCATTTGAAGGGAAGTAATCATTACTTCCTACAATATTCTGGATGATTTGCACTACATTTTTTTCTCTGCTTTTCATTCTATTCCATGTTTTCAAAATTCTAACCTTTTGTTTACTGCTTAGATGCAGCTCCCTGGTGAGCATAGTGGTTTTTATTTATTTGTGAATGACTGATGAGTTGGCCTTTTTCTTGAGGTCATCCTTGCAATTTGTGGGAGGTTTTTTTTTCACCTGTATGGCTTGTTTTGCATTTAGTAGCCCTCATTGCATTTCAGGTCATGTGCCCATTCAGTTACTTTGATAATGAGCAGGACACATATAATTAATTAATAAATAATATTGTTAACATTACTGTTATTTTGTCACGTCCATTTTGTAGAATTTTTGAGGAATTCGGGATGACAATGATGTCCCTTTTTCTGAAAATTATGTGAAAGTCCACTGTGAGTTGAGCAGATTAGACTGCTGGAGCTCCTGCATCTAAAAGTGTCTTTATGTGCAAACTGGAGTAGTGCTTTGCTATATAGGCAAAACCAGTTTGTGTTGGAAACTGTGTCATTACACAATTCATACCATAATTTTCAGTTTGATATAACATTTTGTAATCTTTCTCAAGTAGTAGTTTTCTTTAGCACCTATTTTTATTATGTCTTTGTTATTATCTATAGAATCATGAATCAAAACATGCCTAAAATCTTTGTTCTTTTGGGAAAAAAAACAGCATATGTGTTAGGATGTTCTGAGTTTGTATTTCTAAGAAAGACTTGAAACATACCAATAGTGAAACTGCAGGTCTGTAACCTCCTATTACTTTCAGCTGCTGCATTAAGCAATAGAAAAAGTGATTTATTGGATTTTTAACTTAGATCTCATAGATATCTTTCCTGCAATAAGGAATACAGACCATTGTTTACTATCTTCATCAACCTTGTCAGTGAAAAACTCTCCAATAATATTTTTAAGTCAAAATAAACAGATGAATTCTTTTGTGGTCTGTGATGAAACAATCATGGATGGCTGTCTTCTTTCTTGTATTTGCATGTTGAATTTGAATAAGACACAAAGAGATCTAGACTGAAGTGCCTTTTTTATTTAAAAAAGTATATTTGACTTGCAGTCTCTCCTTTAATCAGTAGCTATCTAATAAACTGATAGGACTTTAATATTCTGATTACTTTTTATTTGAAAGTTTATTTTAAGATGTTTTGAGTTCATGTTTATGTTTATTATTAAACTTTACCTTATCTGTAGTGGAAAGCACCAGAAATGTCAATATATTTTTAGATATTTTCTTTCTGAGATGAAACTACAGCAATAAACAACAGTGACATGGCCCCCCCAAAAAAGAAACAAAACAAGTTTGTTTTCAGGTGACTTGAATATTGGTAGACATTTAACAAAGAAATTACTAGGCACTATTGCTCAGATACCCAAGTAAATTAGAAGACTTAAATGTATTTTGCTCTGGGAGAAAAAATATCATAAACTCTCAATATGAGGGTTCAGTAGAAAACAGCTAATTTTTATTTCTTAAACCTTGATGTCTAGTCTTTCTTAATTATATATCCAAATCTTATATACTGAATTTAGCAATTGTCTTTCTATTCAGTAACACATGTACTCTCTGACTTGGGGCCTTTTTGCTACAAAATACTTGGATTATCACTAAGTGGAATAGAATTTACTTTCGGTAAATCACTTTTGAAAACAAAGATGAGTGAAGAGCTGCATAACTCAAACTTGGAAGAGGAGATTGATGCCTGCCATTTAGACAATGTCTTTAACAATATGCTTTACTTTTTGGTCATCCCTGAATTGATCAGCCAGTTGGACTCCCCTTCCCTTCCCTTCCCTTCCCT
>VZRQ01000155.1:159912-177181 GCA_013397975.1 Machaerirhynchus nigripectus | reverse complement strand
TCCCAGTCCTCAGTACTAGATCTACCAGATCTCACAGATAAGTTTCTTGGCAATTTTTAGGTCAAGAAAAAATCAAATTATACACTTCATGTACATTTTAATGTGCTAGTGTAAAGAAATAATTGGCTATTCCATGATGCAAAATCCCCTCTATGTTTTTTATGATGCTTATGACAGTGGTACTTCATGATCTTTCTTTAGAATCAAATTTTGGTTTTTTTAGTGAAATGTCAATTTTTCATATGTAGATAATCAAAGAACTTTATGAGTTGCTACAATATGGAATAATGGAGAATAAAAATTCTGGTACTAAAAATTTAATCTCATGGGACTACATATGACAGCTAAAAGAGCATTATTTAAGATGAAGCTTTTAAAACTTGAAAGCCAGGAATTACCAGACTTACAGATAAGTGAATAACTCGAATTCTGATCATTTGCACTTTCTTTCTTTGCACTGAATGTAAGGTTTAAAGTTTGAAAAAGTGTTTAATTCAGTGGTGAAGATATAAAAAGAGGGAATTCAACACTGTGCAAACAATTGAATCCAGTGGGTTTTTAGATACTGACTTTTCATTCTGATGATTTTCTGAAATAGGTTTAATATTTTTAAAACTAAATTCATAGGGATATGAGTTTATTTTGTCTTTTTAAGAAAAGAGGTAAAATTCTTTTCCAAGAAAGTATGACTTTATATGACCTTAGCACTTATTGCACCCATAAGTCTTCAACAACATGTTACAATCAGTGGCAGGAGGAGAGTCTAATACAGATTTGTTTGTCTGCTCCACAACACCTTTTTTGATATCTCCTAAGTCTGTCTTTTGTGGTAGCTGTTTCCCAGACTTAGAAAGTACATACTCAGCTGGAGTGGCAATCCACTAAAATTTGCTTGTACATTGCAAATAAGAGAAAGGAGTTTATCATATATTTTGTGATTTTTATACCTTGGCTTAAGCTTGAGTTTTTAATCATGAAGCAAAAGCACTTTTCCAACCTGAGTGAATCTCCTTGATAAATAATACAACCACAGAATAGTTTGGGTTGGAAGGGACCTTTTAAGGTCACATAGTCCAACCCAGGGACAACTTCAACTAGATCAGGTTGCTCAGATCCCCATCAAGCCTGACCTTAAATGTTTCCATGCATTGGGCATCACCATCTCCCTGGGCAACCTGTTCCAGTGTCTGACCACCCTCATCATAAAAAACCTCTTCCTTTCATCTAACCTGACTCTCCTTTAGTTTAAAACCATTGCGCTTTCTCCTATGTCTGCAGGCCCTTAAAAAAAAAGTTTATGCCGTCTTTCTTATAATTCCCTCTAAAGTACTGAAAGGCCACAATGAGGTCTCCCCAGAGCCTTCTCTTCTCCAGGGTGAATAACCCCAGCTCTCTCAGTCTGTCTTCATGGGAGAGGTGTTGCGTCCCTCTGATCATTTTTGTGGCCCTCCTCAGAACCTGCTCCAACAGGCCCACGTCCTTCCTGTGCTGGGGACCCCAGAACTGGATGTGGTACTCCAGGTGGGGTCTCACCAGTGCGGAGTACAGGGGCAGAATCCCCTCCATCATTCTGCTGGCCATAAAAATTCCTTTATGACACAGTCAAAGTTCCTGCCTGTATGGTCTTTCATACAATATTCTGTGTTAAGTGTCATGAAGCAGTAAATTATTATTCATCAGTGATTATATTCATTAGAGGTCAGAGCATATTTACCAAACAAATTAGCCTTGCAAAATGATATTTATGGAGAACTTCCATAGATCTTCAGGAATTATACTTGCATAAGTGTGCAAAGAAGTCAGTTGATATCCTCTTCATATGTCAACTTCAAGAAGAAGGCCATGTTCATGTAGAGTGATTTTAGAACCAGTTATCACTCAAGATAGACATATACTACAGATTATACCCTCTCTATATATAGTTATATGTATATATCTAAAATTGACACTAGTATTTGTTTACTGATTACATAATTATAAACTACTGATTAAATAATTATAGGTCTAGTTGTAGGAACAATTTTGAAATATTAAAGCTATGTACATTTTCAAATGCCATTATCCTTTGTGTTATTCATCTTATAAACAGGAGATTTGCACTTTAGTCTATGGAAAGTAAAAGTAAGTCTGGAGTGGCAGAGGCAAAGAGAAGTCTTCTATGGGGCGGAAATTACAACAGACTCCCTATTTTCTCGGATTAGTGAATATGCACTTCTATTCTGTTATTCTTTTTTTTTTTTTCTGATCTTTCCCTTTTCAAAGTTGATGCAGGCCAAAACTAAGAACACAATGAGCAGCCACATCATAAGGTTAAAATCACACTAGGAAACCCAAGTAACGTCTTCAAAAGTGACAGATTCAGTAGACTAGGGGATTTTTATAGAACTTAGACACTAACCCTAAAGTAAATCAATTTGAAAATATGGAAGAAAACAGTGAAGGTAAAAAAGCATGATTTTCTATAAAATAGATCATGTTAGACTGCATGTTTTTCTAATTGAAAAACATCTGGTTTAAGTGTAATGCAATGTAACTAATCCATCTTAAGTTTTTTATATAGTCTTGTTTAAAAAAGACTAAAACAAAAAGATTTTTCCATTTGGTTATTTTGTATACATCTATTTAATTTAACAATAAGAATTAATATAAGGGTCTCAGCTTTTTAAACAAGATCAGTAGAGTATCTGACTGAGAGCCCTTACTGTCTCTTATTCTGTCTCTTCTGTTGTCCCACCAATGAATGCCAATTATTAAGTTCAATCAGGAAGAAATTACACCTTCTGTACTAAGAGGTCATTGCATAGGCAGCTTTGATTCTGTAATGTGTAATTCTGTACTTTCAGAAGTAACCCAAACAAATTCCGTTACAGAACTATATTTCCTTAGGAAAATGTAGACACTGTATCATAAGGCAATGGGAAATGAAAGTCAATTTAATTTTTAGTTATTATAGGGAAAGCTTGAAGAAATCCAAGTAGTGTTAAAGCAAAATTCAAATATTCTTTATTTGCTCAAATGCCAAAATATTTATATTTTTAAACATACTATTTCATTAAAAACTGGTCTATTTTTGACCCAAAGCATTAGTAAAGGACCAAAAATAAACCTGGATTTAATACATTGTTTTCCGTAGGAGAGAAATAGAGAAGTGATGAAATAAGTGATGAATAATAATAATACCCTTACTTCTGTGGTAGACATTGCTCCATATGAGAAGAGTTTTGGAAATTATGTTTCAATGAGTCTGATAGAAAAAAAAGAGTATATTTCTAGTAGTATCTTTTCTTGTCTGTGTAATAAATCATAGTATATGTTCAGTAGTTAGATTTCCACAGTAAATTTATTTTGTTTGGAAAACAAAATAAATATATTACTTTTCTAAATAGTCACATAAACCATAATGGTGTCTCATTTTCCATTAAACTTGTTAGAGAGTACTTTATATAAAGAGCAATAAATGTTTTTGTCTTCTTGTAGTAGCTGCTTGCTTTTTCACAAGGAATTGCATCTATTCTGTACCAAGTTCTACAGCCCTCGTGACTTGCATGCCCAAGTTAGTTCACTGTCTGTGAACCAGTTGAGTGCCTTTATAGGCTGAAGATTTTTGATGATAACTGGCTATGCCCAGGGGTCAGACTTCCATTGGTCCTGTTCTAGTCAAGATATTTTCTTTCTTTGACTTTCTAGATTTCAAGTGTCCTGGTTCACTCCAGTTGCAGTCTGCATTTCTGTAGAATGACTGAAGCTGACCTCTCAAACTGGCCGGATGAAACTTCTTATTTCTGTCCATCTTTTCCAGTAATTTATTCTGTGGTATCACAGTGTTCCAAGTCAACACGTGTTGTTGTTTTCAGGCTTACTGAGTAGGGTTTTGCAGTACACAAGTCTGGGAAATGTGAATTTTAAAAAAATACAAGTGGAAGGCTTCACTGGGTCGATTAGACAAGAAAAACTTTTTCTCTACAGAGAAAAGCTGACTTTAAATGGAGATAGTGTGTAATGTAAAGGAACATCTATATCCTCTTACTTCAAGATTTATCTATTCAGCTTGAATTTATATGAATTCTTTGATAAGTACATGGCATGGCAGTACAGTGGTATATGACTGTGAAAATAACCCTGGGCTATTTCATTTGCTTATGAGTGTACTTACTGTGTTCCTCTTCGAGTATATTTATATGCCATGAAAAAATAATTCTTTTCCAGTTAGATAAATTGCTTGTTTGTTAAGGGTTTTGACCAAAGTAATTAACTGGCCTTAAAGGTTTTGCACATCTTTCTGGCTTGGAGGAGGAAGTATTAATGAAGTTCATGTTTTAATGCAAATTTGCTTATTTACAAGAAATTGTGAGGTCTTGCTTTCCTAAATATTAGGGGAATTCAAGGGTGGGAAACAGCTTCAACTCATGACACCGGCTTTTTTAGTCTTCACTCTGAATAAAAGTCTTATGTCAAGCTTTCTCTATAGAAGAAGCTTTCTGGCATAGAACGTATATAGAACGTATATCCCTGGGCTTTTACTCCTTTTCTAGAAGTTGATTATCTCCTTCAAAAACTGGCCTGCCTCATTCACACACAAACCTGAAACATAATCTGCCCAATATGATGCTCACAAAAAGCCTTAGTTCCACAGAGATCACACAGTTTCTCAGTAAAAAATAGCTTATGAATAAGAGTTTTTCTAAGGCTTGATCCAACCTATTACCTCATCTTTAATTTCACTGTAGTTAAAAAAATTATTAAAACTATGGAACATAATAGCAAGTGAATAAAACAGCATGTGGATATGTATATATATATATGTAGGCTTTTTTCTTGATTTTTTTAAGCCTTCAAGGTTTGTCATTGTAACTGGGTATAGAATATTTTACTGCAAAAAGTTGTTCATTTGGTATGGGAATCACATTGTACAATAAAGCTGTTCAGATTTTCAGAATAATTTCAGACATTCAAGTTTCAGATGTTTGAATGTCTTAATCTCATAATCTGATTTTTGTCTTGTCACATTCACTGTTTGCATACTAACATTTTCAGAAGAATTTTATTATGAGGCATTAAACTCACAATTTTCTGGAGATTGTAGGGCTGAGGATATGAAACTCTCTTCTTCAAAAACTTAGGGGTTTTTTCCACTTTGCTCATGTGGTTTTCTACTCTATCAGCCATCTGGAGAGTTGGAGAGTATTTTATACTGTGATAGGAAACTTGGTGAAACTCTTTTCCTTGCCTTCTGTTTTTGTTCTCTATTGGGGAAAAAAAAATGGAAGACATAAAGATAAAGGTACTTACACACAAAGGCTTTTAGGGGCTCCACAGTGTAACAGTCCTCTGTTGTATAATCTGGAAAGTACCATAATTATTACTCAAAAGTTACATTAGTCTTGGATTTACAGAGGGATTTTGTCCAATGTCCTATGACTTATTCTCTTTCTCTAGATAAACAGCGGAAAAAACCCCAAAACAACAGAACAAAAACCCTATTTTCCATGTTCAGGTAAATTTAAAAGCTACAAAAGGAGATAAAATTAAACTTTTACATACTACCACCCACTCTTCTACATATTACAATATTTAAAAACAAATACATAACTTTTTATGTTGAATTCTGAAGTGTTCTGAAACATTTACAGTCAAAGCTTGTATTGAGGCAGTGTGTTCAGGAATCTGTCAATCTAAATATGTTTACAAAGCAGACGTGCATGCAGATAGTAGATTATTACATGTCACATGAAAAAAGTGGAAAATGAAAGTTTAGTAGACAATGGTGTCTTAATTCTGCTTTCAAAATAAAACATTTAAATGTGGAAACATGAACTCACAATTCAGTTAGAAAGGTTTGACATTTTTTAGTTGTATATTTAAATCCTCATTAATGTATTTCTATGGTGTTACAGTAAAAAACCCCAACCAACCAAAACAAACAAACCAAAGAAACCCCACAGATTTAGGTCACAGAAGTAGATTTCTGTCTATTTTTCATCATATAAACGTAACCTTTTGTGATGATCTGAAAATGGGTAGTTAACTGATGAGATGCATGTGATTCCTTTGATTTACACTGTTAGAAAGAAGTTTTCCTGACACGCTGGTTTGATTCAGCTCTCACAACAGCTTGTAAAAGATAAGGAGGTTGTCAGAAAGCTATTACTGGATGCTCAGGGACTGCTTTTGAAGTTACTCTGAATGACAACTGATGAGAAGCTTTTTTGATAACTTACGCTTCAGTGTAGATGTTATAGTTATTTTTAGCTTTGTTTGAAAACGTAAGGATTAAGTATGGCTTTGTTTGCTGTCTTTAATATAAAATCTACCCTACCACCAAAGATAGTTTGTTAATTCCCCATTTCTGTTTTGTGGTGTTCTTTCCTTTTGTGTTTTAGTGATGCATTATCATTAAATCTTCCTTCTTTCTTACTGTGTGCTATGGCTAAAAAGCAATTTTTTTGTATATTAAAGACGCCAGGAAGTTTGAATTCAAAACTGAAGTGTTAGTGTGATTGTAATGAATATGCTTGGCATGATGACAAGAAATACTTTTTTTCCCGAAGTGATAAATACGTTTTGTAAGATAAGCATACTCTTGTATCTGAGGAACTCATAGGGTTATGAGGAGGTCAATTATAAGCGTTTTTCGTGATAGAAGTTATTTGGGATGTATTTGGCTGAAGTTACATGAAGAAGCAGCAACTGTTTTTGCTTCCAGATGTACTTTTTAGTAATCCTTGACCTTCTTCTTTTTGACCTGAACATGACAGTTAATAATGGTGTTGGGAGCTGAAGGCACTGTGACATGGAAAGGGCTATTTCTAAAGAATTAGAATTGTCATTCTAAGAATCTATAGGAGATAAGGTATTTAAAGAAACTATAAGCAATGAAAACATGGAATGATGCAATAATAATAATAATAATAATAGTAATAGTTTTATTTCCAGTGATCTTGCCCGTTACCTTCTGGAGAATAAGTTGTTCAAAATTTTCTTGTACAAATGAGGAAATGTATTTATTAAAGTGGTAGCAACCATGAAGTGTTTAAAAATAGGCCTTAAATTTTGTATGTGAAAACATAGATCTGGCTAAATAAACCCAAAAGACTAGTTCTGATACAGCCAGGCCTACTCAGGCAGTTTTGCCACAGAGGAAGATGGAATGTGACTTCTTATTGTTCTGGTCTTAACAAAGAATGTGAGAGCTCGCAAAATGAACGTTATTAGATACCATATCTGTTTTCAGTAAAATATCCTGGATTGAACCGATCAGAACCGTGATGGAGTTAGTGCTCATGTGAAATTGTATCCTTTATATCATGAAATTGGTACTCTAGGATATTTCATCAGTTTGGTAATAGATGACAGTAATCCACTATTTGAAAATTAGTGTAACTAACAAGCTTTTGGAATAAACTGAGGATTTGGCTTCTGACCAATCAGCTGGGATTTCCATAGACTTCACTGGTCACTGAACCAAACTGTCATGAGTATGATGATACAAACTTAGTTTATTTCTGATCTGTGAAATAGGTGCTTGCCATGATATATCCTGGGACACTGAGTGGCCTGGTTTTACAGGGAATGCTTTCCAGCCTCCCTGTTTAGGTGCCTTTTCCTCTGAAAGAGGACAGAGGTTGAGAGGGGAAATGGTTAGTTACATGTTCTCATAATTTTTCCCTTACATGGAACATGGGAGTAGCTGGGAATTATCCTAGTGCTGAGGAGCTGGAAGCTATTCTTGTTCACATGCAGTTTAAACCACTTCCTGGTCACTGGACGGGCCTTAGAACTCATATTTGACTGGTGATAAGAAATTGAAGGATTGAGTATTACTGTCACAGGCCTGAAGTTTTGCTCTTGAAGTTTTACTTGAGAGCGTATTCCCCTGGCTGACAAAATATTTCTATATAGTGATGAAAAAAACTGCAATGCTTACAAGTATAAAATTAAAAGATCAAATGTTGATAATACAATGCATAAGAAATCCTCGTGCGGTGAAAAATATCCTTATAGGAAACCACTGAAGCTAAGAAATTGTTCATCTCAAGAATCAGAACTTTAGTTGTTGCTTAAATAAAATTTGGAAGATTTGAATGATACACTCATCCTGCTTTTAAGCATCGTTCATCTGTATGAGAGAGAAACAGGTTTTTAACAGGCATTTTTTGGTCATTTTACTGAAGTATCAGTATTAGCCATTTTGAGATTTGAGATAGTTTGGTGCTCTGACTTATAATGGCAGATTTACATTTCTTTATTTTTTAAACCTGCTAGCCAATATCACTTTATCTTTTTCCATTTTTTCTACTATCCTTCCTCTTTGCAGAACTTGTGCACAAAGATCAGACTTTGTGGGTTATGGTGTGTGCCAAACTCCATAACCCTTCTACCTCAATGTGAAATGGAGACATGGCTTTTCGTTTTATAATGCAAATTCATTCTCTGAAATGATAGGGTAATACCATCATTTGACTGCAAAGACAAGCTCACTTTACTTGAGATGATGAACTAGGAACATCAACTGGATTTGCAAATGACTTAGGTTTAAACTAGTGGCTCAGTTGTATAAAAAGAACACAAATCACAAATTCGCTCTCTGTTTCCTGTACAGAATTGGGCCAACATCATATCCTTAATTCTTCATTGAAATTCCTGACCTTATAGATGAGGTAATTTTCAAATAATAAAATGGAATAGAATGCTTTTTACACTGGAAACAGTTGGTATCTAAATATTAAACATCTTATTTTGGTCTCTTTGGGTATTGTCAAGAAGACATCTTTTGTTATAATGATAATACCATGGCAGATAAAAACAAAACCATCGATCTTAACAGAGTATTAAGTCTGAAAGTTGATTTTGATCACTTAAATCTCAATATGTTAAATTATTTTTAGAGTTCTTTATTCTATGACAATATTCATCTTGGATGCATGTCTGGTGTGATTAGATGAAGTTGTTATAAAATTTAATTGATCTTGCTGGATTTCATAGTACAGGAACAAAGCTGTAAGTATGGTAGTAGCCACTGAATGGGCTATCAAATATAATTTGGATTATTCAAATAAAGAAAATATTTGTTGCTCTTTTGAAAAATTGATTAAGAGGATTTTGAGTAATTAGCCACTTAAAACTTTCTTGGATTCCTGCAGAAGTTTGATTAACTGTCGGCCTCTTAAGGTATTGTTAGACATAAGTGATATTTAATGATGGTATGGGAAATAAAAAATAATACTCTCATAGGTTTTCCATAGTGTTCCAGCAAAGTGTGTTCACCCTGTTTTCAAATTTACATTCCACAGCTCATTTGACAGCTATTAATATGAATCTTTATCAGATTCCATTTTCCTTCTTTTTTATTATTTCACTTTTCAGGTTTATCTTACATTGCATGAAAGTATATGTTTATATTAGTCTTTATAGTACATTTCAATCCTAACTGAGCTCAAAAGCTGCCTGGATGCTTATTGAAATAAAGTGAAAAATAGGCCTTCAGTGACAAATAAAACATACTTCAAAAAAAGAAAATAATTTTATTTTGAAGATTATTTTTAAAAAGGGCACCCTCCATTTACTTTGCATGGATATGTAAGTTTACATTGTTAGGATTTAATGACTTCTGGATATTTGTATTTGAGAAAAATGTACTAGATTTCTGGTAATGATAATGAACAGATCTTCGTTGTTGGTCTCGGCTTTTCAAACCTACTTTTACCTTTAGAGAGTGTGCAGGAATGGTTGCGTTAATTGCCAAACTCTACAGCCCTATTAACCAACAAAGAATCCATAGGAATTTAGACCTGAGAACATGAGTATTAATTGGGCATAAAACTCCATCAACCACAAATCAACTATGAGTAAAGTCAAAAATATCAACCATGGCAAAGTAGTCCAGTATAGGACTTACACACAAAACTGTGTAAAGCAAACCAAATACAGTGGCTTATTTTACTGCATTAACTTCCCTTCTGCCTCTATTATGCAGTTATATATATGACCTGGAAACCAAGTATTTTTTAAACTTGTAATCTTTCCTTTATATTTGATGATGGTTTTAGTCCATTTAACTTTATGTTCAACTTACTAACATTACTTATTTAAGTGTGCTATTTAACTGTGGATGAATATAGCTATGGCTGGCAAAGAGATGGGGAAAAATCCCATGTGTATAGGCCTAATTTCTCAAGTTTTTTGTGCATAACATTTTGCCATTTTTAATCTTTTGGCTAATGTCGAAACAGAACAGCATTCCTTCTGAATTTAGAAACTCTCCTAAACAAAAACTCTTAGAAGTATCAGTCAAAAAATTTTGTGAAGTAAACTAACAAAGATACATACCTAGGACACATATCAATACTGTAACTTAGAGACATATACAAGGTGATGTGTTTACCTCCTCAGTGCATTTTTTTAAGGACAGTTTGCAAAACCAGTGACCTTATTTCATCTAGTAAAAACTGTAATTATAAAAACATGCTTGTTTAAAATGCAGACTGCAACACACATAAAGGCACAGTTCATCTTTCACTGATAAATTGAATAAAAAAGACAAAGAACTGGGCAATGATCCTGTGAAACACACTCTGATTTACTGTGCTGTGTGATATTGTATTTTGTGTAATGTAATTCATGAGGCTTGCAGAGATATTAAGGCATTGTGTTAGCAACCATTTTGCTGTTATTTATTTTACTTTATTTAACTGATAGTTATTTTATAAAAGTTCAGTTTACTTTCCATGAATTTTTCTTTGGTTTACAATTTTTATTACCTTCAAAGAAAATAAAAAATCAGCCAGAACCATCATTGCCATATTCTAAAGTTGTTATTTATCTGAGCTTCTGTGGTAGTTTGTCCTTGCCCGTAATTTTCAGAAGAGTTTCATCTGGCCTGAATAAAAGTTCTTGAGTCAGTATTCTGGAAGGTTAAAATTTAAAGCATTGCTGTGGCAGATTGCTACCATACTAAATAACCATATTAAACATGATACTCATTTTTTTGTAATGGTGAGAAGTCTAATTTTGAGCTAAAACCGCAAAATTTAGCTGATTTCTTAATGGCTTCTGTTTTTGAAAGGAGTTGATTAGGAACATATTTAAAGTTTGCTATGCAAGTTCCAAATATTTTTATTACATATATATTCAGAACATTATTGTTTTGTTTTCAATTAATGTGTAGTAGTGGTAGGATTTTATATCAGCAACAGCTGTCACAATATCTGCAGTACAGTCAGATCTTAAGTGCATGTATTTTAAAAAACATACTTTGGGAGTTTCTGGGAAGACTAGATATGCCTGCAAAGTAGATCCACAAAACATAAGAAGGATTGTGGGATCTTGGGAAAATAATTGGAAATTGTTTCTTTGTTGTTTCCAGAATTAAAGACCACTATTAAAATAGAAAAATGCACTAATACAATGCTTTAATTTTTCTTTCTTAAATTTATCTAGACTCTCAGTAATAAGCACTGTGTAAACAAAAAATTAAAAACCTCTAAACTACACATTTTCAGCACTACAGGGCACGTGAATTTTCAAGATAAATTTCACATTGAAACAAAAGGAGTATATAAAATGTATTATGCCAGAGAGAAAAAGACCCATGCTCCGACATTGAAAGCAGGGTTACTAGTCATGGTTCTAATTACAAAATAATCCTTTACCAACTCGTTCAGTTGCTAAGTCAGAAAACACATCTTACTATGAGAAATTTCACTTGAGCTTAGGCAAATGATCATTGCATTTACCCACACTACAGAAGGTTTTTTTTTTCAAATTTTAAAAACTATTTTATGTGTTACTTTTCTAACCCAACAAAATAAAACCTTGGAGTATTGTAGTCCATTTTAATGTTTTCAATTTTACCAAAACTACTCCATCTTTCTGGAGACTCACTTGTCTTGATGAAATGAAAACAGTTTGGGAAAAAAGTTTCCTTGAAAGAGCAGATAAATGCTTAATAAAGAAATCAGAACTACATCAGGAAGGATTTCTAAATTCAGTGCCTTAAGTAATTTGGACCACTTGAAGTGCCGTATTTTTATACCTAAGTAGATTTTTTATGGGTATCAAATTGAGAAAGATCTTTTGAATTACCTGATTGCTATAAGTGTACTCAGTTATCATAACACTAACATTGTATCCAATATATGAAGAAAACTTCTGTATGGGCTGACGTGGCAGTGTGCACAGAAAATCCAAATTACTATAGCTCAATAAATTATCACAGGTAAATGAATATGCCACAAAGTAGCAAATGAATAATTACAATATTTAACTTTCTGTTGAATTTGTTGACAGCATATTATCTCAAAAAAAAATCAGCAAAGGTCGTATGGCTATATTGACTGAAAGCCATCTGAAGACTCCAACTGTTAAATGCCATTTTCAATGACACTGTCAATGTAACAGTTATGTTCAGGTGTCTCATTTCATAGACACCCATGTCAGATGCCACAAGCAACTCTAATCTCTTCCCAAAACTGGGTTTATTTTTAACTTTCTGAAAGCAATACTGTCTAATCAACTCAACTTCCTTAATAGTCTTGATTGATGCATCTGCACCTAAAATTTTGTTCATATATGCTTTGATATATTTAATACAATATTAAAAAGTTATGCAAGGCAAGTTCTATTGAATTATTTTTTCAAATGTATTTCTGCTCTTCATTCCAAGCTCAGTTTGTGTGGGTCATGCCAACATCTACATGTATCCTAGAAAACCAGCAGGGTCATTCATATCACAGTCTAGCCTTGAGCGTTGACACAGCACTGTTGAGGTATGCAGATAGCACAGCCCCTGGTATGATTCTGTCTAGTGCTTATTTGCCTAGATAATGCTCATCCATGATTCAGCATAAGCAACTACCAAGACTATTTACAGTATATAATTTAAAGTCAGCTACCCTGTCTTGTACAAAGATTCAAAGAATTTAGCTGTACAGAAATTATCTCTTCCATACTACTGTGCATCAGGCTCAGAGAATGACTCACACCCTGTTTTGGTTTTAAGCATAGATACAGTTCATTTAAACATCTGTTCGTCGTGCTGTTGCTTATGAGTTCTGAAAATTATGTACTAGTCTTGAATTTTGACTTCTTTGAAATAACATGGATTTTCATAAGAGTATTTTAACTTTTCTGTGGTAACACAGACAGTTTGTTCCAAAATCTGACCTTGAAATTTTCAGTAATATCCTGCCTTGTTTATTTCATTGTTCGTTCTTGAAATAGAGAGAACACCTTCACAGTGTTTGGTGTCAGCCAGCAGATGGTGCAGTATTCCCTTCCATTTCTGGGCTCTGTCAGTATCTGGAATTCGTTCACTTAGTATTTGACTGTCTACAGTTTACCTTTGGGGACCTTTCAATGTTGCTAGCACATTGTCTCAGGTATTTTGTTCCACCAGGTTATGCCTGAAAATCTGAAGTAACTTCAGAGCCATGTCCCAGGACTCTTGGAAGGCATGGGACAAAGGATTTCTGGTGGTTAACCTAATCTTTTTAAGACAGTCATCTGCTTCAAAACTGCTCTTGGTCCATGCTCTTAAGCACACTTGGAGGCAATGAGAACATTTTGGTTTTCCTCTGTACTGGTCCTGAAGTTAGTGAAGAATGATGTGTTGTGGTCATGCTTTCTCCAGCTTGTTTCAGGAAGATTTGACTGCATAACTTCTTGGTTGGTAAGATGCAAGAGTTCCTGGCCTAGATATACAGCATTCATGGCAGTTGTCCCACTGTGTTATAGTATCTTTCTGGATTCTGGATGGTTATGTGGAAATGTTTAGACATTGCTCTTTCTTGGGGAAGAGTGTAATTTTCATACATGAGATAAATGTCAAGAGTAAGAACCTAATAGGAACTGTATCATAGAATGTTCTTAGTATAGAAAAATCATTATTCTTATTTGGTTTTGTCATTTCTTTTTTACATTTTTTTAATTGTCTGTGAAAATACAAATGATAATGTTTAATGACATGTTTTATAAGCTTTCACAATTTCCAACACCATAAAACTGCCAGGTTTTCTTTGTGTTTATATGTCAAACATGACAAAAATTGGATGGATGAACAATTGTAGTTGTGTATTCTATTGTAGAAAGTTTTGTGGTATTCTATGCTATAGTTAAATTATTAAAAGAAAATAAATCTTCAGAGAGTTGTATTTAACTTTTCCCTCAGATACTTTTTTATATGTGCCTTTGTCCCAGTGCTCTTCCTTATCTCTAACTTTTGTGCTTTGTGTTATTTTCATTAAAACCAAATAATTTCAAGTTAATTTGATAAACAGCTATGCATGGATAATTGGCAAAGAGAAAGGAAAAGAATGTAAAAAAATAAATAAACCAAATAATTTAGCTACTAGTTTCACTAACGGGATACAATCACTTGACACTCTCCTGATTTACCTTCACAATTCTTTAAAAATAACATGAGGTGTTAGGCTTCATCTTATTAAAATGGTAGCAAAGCTTCTTTGAGCAAAAGAATATTTATTTCCAAAAGGACAATTTTAAATTAGTTCTTCACTGATGTACTGCATTGTATGTGTTTTGTGGGGATGAACAAACTGGTTCACTCTTCTTCTGATGAAGTTTAAAATGAACTTCATAACTGCACAAAGTAAGTAAATGAAGATCAGTATATTTTCCTCAGAAGGTGGTGAGACATTCTTGCAACCAGCTCCATATACTCCTTCTACCTTCAAACTCAGCCTTAGAGAGGGGGCTCTGCCTAGCCTCCTCCCCTTGCCTTAACATCTTGAGGGACAGTCTTACCATCGTTGCTTTCCCTTTCAGGGAAGAGTTGTCCACTGGTGTCTGATAAGAAGTGTCTGCAAAATTGAATGTTTCTTCTTCACAATGATAATCCTCTGCGTGTTCTGTAGTAAAGGACCAGAGCTTGTCCTCTGCTTCTTGCTGGTGCCTAAGTGCATCTGGGAGGGGTTCTGAGATGTTGCAGCTGAGGGTGGAACTTAATCTACCACCAGGCCATGGACCCCAGTGGAGACCCTAATTCCCATTCACCTCTCAGAGTAGGTGTATATAATACATATAATATGACATGGCTTTAAAATGTGCACTTTATCTTTGCATATCATGTAAAGCTCATATAAGGAAACTGCAGATATGAGAGTTTAACAGAATGTAGAGAAATAATGCTTCTCTGTCTTTATCTAAAGTTTTACATTACTGTGCTTGTGAAATACATAAAACATATTAATAAATCAGGTAAAGAAAAAGGAGAACAACTGACTGCCTGAAAATGTGTCAGCAAGCCTTTGAAGAGCAAGAAGAATGTAACTAGATAAGCATACATTCTGAAGTAGCAGAAACACTTTTCTGCCACTGAGGTTATCCTGTGGTCCATTGTTTGCTTCACGTGAACAATTCTCAGGTACATTCCACATTTGTCAGAGTAATGTTTACAGAGCCCTTTTCTCAGGGTGCTTCATCTTCTATTTATAATGCTTCCCATCAGTTAAAAGAAAGCAGTCCTTGAAGTGTAGTCTACAACTATTTGCTGCATTGAAAGAAGAGTATATTTTGCATGCTTTTTTAGAAATCAGTTGACTCTGGCAATCTAATGTGATCAGAAGCCAAATAAATAAGAGCAAGTTAGCACTTACTTCCTTTTCAGTTCGGTGTATTCCTATATATCAGTTTGTCCCTGTCATTTCCAATGAGGAATCAATGAGAATAAATTCTATATTTTTTATATTAGGGCAAATTGATGATAATGACAGGTGAGCTCTCATGGCTGCCTTGTGTAGTAGCCTTAATGTTTTCCTATCTGTACTAGAAGTAGCTCATAGATTTTAAATATTATTTAGTCTTTTCATAGCTGCAACATCTTCGTGGCTCATAATGATTAATTAGTTGGCTCAACTCTATTTCCTGTCACACTATTTCTGTGTCACTGTGATGAACTCTATACTGTAGCAGAAGTCCTTGTTGTTAGTCTGTCACTTCAATATTGCAATACCACACTTTAAGGCCTATATCCCATAATCCAAGGGTTTACTGTCATCCTGCTTTTTCCTGGGTGATACACTGACCCTCCTCTATATTTGGCAAGGCTTGCCTGCTCTGTATGATCAGTGAGGTGTGTATTTTAAAAATTTAAATCCCGGCAGTACAATTAAAAAGATTTATGAAAATGCAGGATTAAAATCCCCTCCTCCCAGAAATGTGCTAGATTATCTTCTGAGTGGCATAGCTCACAGACTTAGAGATTCACATTTCTTTAATAAAAATCAATTCTTATGTTATATTTATAGGAGGAGATTTCAGGCTGGGTTTTTTACTCTCTCTAGCTGGAGAAGATTTTTCACAAATTTATAACTTCCTTCTCCTTGCCTCCATTTCTGAGCCAGTCATAGATCCTCTAGTTATTTAAGGAATAATATGACCTTCTTGTTGACTATTAATTTTCCTCACCTCAGTAACCCCAGTAAGATTAGGTTGTCACCTTCAGCTGTAGCAACTGAAAAGAAAATGTTTTGGTTATCCTATCATGCTGGTTTCAGCTGGGGTAGAGTTAATTAACTTCACAGTGGCTGGTATGGGGCTGTGTTTTGGATTTGTGCTGAGCATAGAGTTGATAATATCAAGATGTTTTTGTTACTGCTGAGCAGGGCTTGCACAGAGCCAAGGCCTTTTCTGCTTTTCCACCACACTGGTGAGGGAGCTGGGGGTGAATGGGAGGTTGAGAGGAGACACAGCCAGGACAAGTGACCCCAAATGACCAAAAGGACATTCCAGACCATGTGACATCCTGCTCAGCATGTAAAGGGGGGGAGGGGGGGAAGAAGGAGGAAGGGGAGGAACATTTGGAGTGATGGGGTTTGTCTTCCCAAGTAACTGTTACTTTTGTAACTAACATGGAGATAGTAGGAAATGCAGTAAGTTCAAAATTATTATGTATTAACATTTCTGTATTTTTAGATTTTGAGGGTTTGGGTTTTATTTCTATATGAAGAGTTATTTCAAAGCTGAATTCAGATAGCCAGTATAGTAACACTCCAATGACATTTCTTATTATTGCTTCTCTTAATTTATTCACAGGAGGCAAATATTTTCTTTTGTTATTTAACTCCTTGTGTGAAGTTAAGTATCTACAAAATCTGTTAAAAAGGCTCCAAATACAGTTTGACTGAGTTGATTTCTATTAGGTCCCTTGCCATTATCTGTTTTTCTTCAAGTCTGATCATCTTCCACTTGTTTTAAGCTAAGTATTTTATCATTTCATTGCAGAATGGAAAATATAGGCATAACTGTCTCTTTT